>VYZP01043715.1:0-72973 GCA_013400635.1 Hypocryptadius cinnamomeus
TATAATATATCACACACACCCCTCAGAGAGAGGGGTGTGTGTGATGTATTCAGCTCAAGGCAGATCCATCCAGGAGAGCTTTGGCAGCTGCTCAGACTGGTGGAATTGGTGACCACCAAACCCCAGCAGCCCCTTCCTGGCACAGCTCAGCACTGGAAGGATCTGCTGCTCTAAATCCTCTCTACAAACCAGCAGGGCATGGGAACAGGCTCCTTGCAGCATCCCACTGGCAGCCCTGAGCTCCCCCAGCTGATAAAGCTGCCTGTGGGAAGGGAATGTGCAGGGTGCAAAACCAGCAGCCAAATTTTGGCTTGAGACTGGACACACACCAAGGCAAGCCAGAGGTGCCCCACTGGCCATGGGCTACCATGGGAGTAGGGAAAGGCTGAGTCAGAGAGCCCAGAAGGGGCCTGTGGCAGCACTGTGGGACCATACCAAGGAAAAGCTGATTTATGTGTAACCAGCTGCAGTTAATGTTCACCCAGCAGCATTCTGTGACAACTAAACTTTAGACTTAGCTCAGAAAACACTGGCTGAGTGCATACCCTGGCAGCACCCTTCTCTCTGCTCCTCAACCACAAAAACATCTGCAGCAATGGATGGAGCCTGGGTCTACCTGGTGACAGGAGGATGTGGGTTTGTGGGGGAGAGGATCGTAGAGCTCCTGTCTCAACAAGACTACATCAAAGAAGTCAGAGTTTTTGATTCAGTAGCAAGAGAAGAAGTAGAAAAACTCAGCACAGGTAAGAAAAGGCCAGCAGCATCTATTTAGTGCCCATAACCCTCCCCTTCCTGGCAGGTGGGTAACACTGAAGATGCCCCTGCATGGGGCAGGAACCTGGATAAACAGACTGGGTGAGGAACAACTTCAGCTCAGAAGTTTTACAGCAGAGCACTAAATCGAAGAAAAAAGACCCCTAGGGATGCATCACCCAAGAAAAGTCTCCCAGTGAGGCTCTGAGTCCCCAGGCAGGGCTCAGTTGTGAGGAGCCACGTGCACACAGGGGCTGTGACATGGGAACTTGGCTGCCCAACCAGCCTGACACAAAGGGGTTAAATCAACACCCTCCTGAGCTGCTCCAACCAGCCACTGCTTCTGAGGGAAATAACTAAAAATCCTGACAGCAACAGAATCAGTCTCAGCACCTACTGCAGGCATTATGAAATAAATGATGGACATAATTGAGTGAAACCTGTAACAGCCTTAAAAAAGGAGGAGGTGAGTCTCAGTAAACACTCAGTGGTACTGAATTAATTCATTTGATCATATCCTGAGTGCTGCCCTCATGCAGGGTTGAGCACAGTGAGATTTGTTGGGGAAAAACATCCTGTTTTACTGGATTCAGGAATACCCATGCAGAACAAGCCAAGGCAACTCAGGGTGCTCTGCTCAGCTAATGCTGGGCTGGGTTCCCTGTCTCTGACTGCCCAAACCTTCAGCCTGCTTTGAGAGAGGAAAAAATGCTGAGGGAGATCCTGTGGGGAGATATGGACAGAAAGGGGATGCACCCACAGCAAGTCAAGACTCCCAGGGAAATATCACTATCAGAAACCTCCCTGGCAGATGAACTCAGCAGACTGGTTTCCCCAGCTTTCAGGGAGCCAATTACCTTAAAAGCACCCATAATTGAAGAAAAAGCTGTTTAAACCTTAGGGAGGTGCCAAAATGCCTGCTCCAGGAGGGGTCTGTGGCCTGACACCCCAACAAACCACAGGCAATGAGGCAGGAGCAGCCTGAGGGGCCAGCCCAGCCCCATCCCTCTGCCCCAGGCAGACTCTGCTCCACCACAGATGTTTGTTCTGTCCCCAGGCCACCCCGAGCAGCCCATTCATCTCTGCCCCACCAGGCAGTGGGTACAGTCTGGGTCCTTGATTTCCCATCTAAACTTACAGGTAGAAGAGGTATTACAGGATTACTGTCTTTTTTTCTTTTTTTTTTTAAACAACAATCTTCACCATCTGCAAACCACATCCTTCCACTCCATACTGGTTTCTGCTTTAGGCTAAAGCAGCTCTCACACACTTCTTCCTCCTCCTCTGCTCCATCCAGCACTGCAGGGCACTGCCATTGTCTGCAAGGGGGGCATTGAATTTTGGGCTGTGGCCTTCCCATTGCTGCAAAAAGCTGACGGGTTTGTCTCTTCCATCCTGTAATTTATCCTCTGTTTTACCTGTCACTACAATTATGCCTTTTCCAGCTGACAACAAGAAACAGCTCCTGAGCTGCCCTGGCCCAATTTAATTCCTTCATGAAGATCAGCTGCCTCTTCCCTGCTAAACCCAAAAACTTCTCTTTGTTCCTATCAAATTTCAATTTTTTGTTTTTTCCCTCCAGACTGTTAATTCCATTCAGCTCATACTCAAATCCTCCAGCATGGTCCCTCCCAGTCTGATGTTATCTGCTGATTTAATGAACAAATCTGCCAGATTCTTGATGAAAACAATCAAAAAGACTCAAATACAGCAATAAGCCCTGGAGAGCCCCAGGGCAGCCACCAACCACAGCTGGCAATTCCCTGGGAACTGTAATTCCACCAGCTTTGTGCTCTCCTTAATGGGGCTTATTTAGCCCATGTTTTACTGACTCCTTGTGAGAATGACGCTGAGTTTCCAAAGCCCTTCAAAAATCAAGATAGATGACATCAACCTGTTCCACAATATCCCTGCAGCCTGTTACCTTGTCATAAGAACAAAGGAGGTTTATCTGGCTTGATTTGTTCTTGACAAATCCATGTCAGCTGCTTGCATTCTGCCCATTATCCCACAGGTGCTCACACACACGTGGTTGAGTGCCTGCTCCTGAATTTCCTGGGGTTGAAACCAAAATGTTCTGCAATTTCCTGCCTCTTCTTTACCTCCCTTCTAGGCACAAGTGTTTCACTTGCTCTGCTGAACTCTCCCAGTGCCTTCAGAAGTTCTCCAAAGCAGCTGATAACACACTGAAGCTGCAGTTACACCCCTCACCTCTTTAGGAGCCCTGGGAAGAGCTCATCAGGCCTTGTCAATTTGAAAATTTCTCATGGTTGCTTTACACCAGCTGCCTTAACACAGGTGGTGTGAAAAAGGCTATTTAACACTTCAGCCTGATAGCTTCTAGGCTTTCCCAAACAACAGAGGAGCAGAAAAATTCCCCCCAAGAGCCTGCTGACACCCTGCTCTGCCTCTCAGCAGGAGCATCCTCTGCACTCTGCTCCTCCAGGCAAGGGTTTTACCTCTGCTTCATGGACAGCTCCTTTCCTTTCACCCTCCATTCTCACTGAATCGACTCAGTGCTTTACTACTAAATTAATATTCATGCTCAACGTAAATTAATTTAATATTAAAACTCCTCAGAGTGAGTGCACTGATTGTTGGCTGTGCTAATGAAGAAAGCAGCTGGACCCTTTGGTAAAATCCCTGTCTCCTCCTCCATCCCAGGCTGCTCAGAGAACAGTCAGCCCCTTGACCTGCTGGCTTGGATTGCATCCCTCCTTTTGGGCCACGAGGAATAATCCTCTGCCCACCTTACCCTGAGGGTTTCCACACCATAACAGCCCCACAGCTGGAGCTACAGACCCTTCCCTGATTTGTGGGATCCTCCAGGAATTCCAGCCCTGAGCCCAGAATGTGTGGGGCTCTCTGCCCAGGGCAGAGGAGACATCTCCTTCCCAAAGCACCCCCATGAGGGGCTTCTTGCAAATCCCTGAGGAGTACAGGCTGCTCATCCCAGCTTCTCCCTGTCCTAGTCCCAAAAAGGGGAAAATCCTACTTAAATGTTACAACACTGTCCCAAAGATAGAAAATGAATAGTAGATGCCAAGTGTAGCCATGTAAGGAGCAGTTGCTCTGAGGAAGAAGGAGGAGGTAAGAGGGAACAGGGAGAAAATTCTGAGTGGCTCTAAGGGAGGAATTTCCTATGAAACTTTTTAACCCTGTTGCATTATTTTCCTTCTTAATCTCCAGTATTTACAATTTAAACAAAGCTCTGTGTGGTGCCTCTTGACATCATCAGGTGTTGTTCCCACAAACCCTAAAATTTTGTGTCTGAAGGGAAGAGTCCAGCAGAACTTCCCTGATCCAGAGGGGCTGGAGCAGCTCCAGCCCTGGGCCAGGTGTGTCCTGGGGCTCTGCAGTGACAGACACAGCGACCCTGCCCACAGCTGATGCACAGCACCGTGCTCAACTAAAACCAGATGCAAACCTGGCTTTTGGAGTTCAAAAAACGAAAAAAAAAGGAATTTTGCCCTGGTGGGCTGGATTTAAATGGCACAGTCACTATCAGAGAGTGCTTTGCCTTGCCCTGCAGAGAGGACATTCCATGCTTTGCAGGAAGGTATAATTTTTTTGTACTTTGCAGGAAGTACAAATGCTGATTGGATGTATAATTTTTTTAATTTATAATTTTTGATTTATAATTTTTAACTCATAAATTAAAATGAATGGATTAATTTAATTAAATTGATTCTTTATTAAATTAATTACTTGTTAGTGACTGTTTAAACATTTTAATTATTCAATTATATTAATTTTTATTTATTTAATTAAAATTTAATTAAAATTAACGAATTAATTTTTTATTTATTAATTTTTTGTACTTGGCAGAAAGTGCAAATGCTGATTTGGTTTATAATTTTTTAGATTTATAAATTTTTGTTTGATTTATAAATTATTTTGAAATTAAAATAAATTTATTTAATTTTTAAAATTATTAATTTAATTATCAATTAATAAATTATCCGTTATTTATTCATAAAATTATTTTAAATTGATTTAATATTTATTATTAAAATTGATTTAAATTGTGATTGATTATTAAAATTTATTTATTTAATTAAAATTTAATTAAGATAAATGAATTTTTTTTCTTTATCGATTTTTTGTACTTTGCAGTAAGTAAATGCTGATTTGTACTCTTTTTTCTCCCCTTGCGTCTCTGTATTGTTTTTCTGCAGCTCCCACTCGCGTGACGGTGATGAGAGGAGACATCCGAGACCCCGGCGCGCTCCTGGCTGCCATGAGGGGGGTGCACGTGGTCCTGCACACCGCTGCCGTGGTGGACTACAGGGACACGGTGCCCTTCAGGGACATGAGAGCTGTCAACGTCGGGGGTGAGCCCAAACTGGGCCTGGACACAGCCCTGCCCTCTCACACCTTGCAGCCACATCCACCCACATTTCGTGCTCCCTCTGCCTGAATCCCACACACCCAGACACGGGAGAGGTGCCCAGAACCTTTCCAGCAGGGAAGTTTCTCCCTTTGCCCCTCTGCCCCTGCTCAGGGCTGCTCCTCTCCCCTGCTCATCAAATCTGAGCTCGGTTTTGGCACAGCTCTTCTGGGCCAGGGCAGAACTTCACCTGGTGGCACTGAGGTGCTTCAGGACACACCTACAGTGGTCTGAAACTGTTTTGTGTGTGACAAGGGCAACAATTACAATTAAACCCTGTTCTGGATAGCTCATAGCTTTCCCAGGGATTTTGCCCAGTCTATACCAGCACAAGGCTGTACCCGTTGAACTGCACCCACCAGAAGGGAGTGATGCTGTTTTAATTAGCAGAGTGATGCTGCTTAATTAGTCAGAGTTCCCAGCTATCATGTATCAACAGGCCACATGTAACTGAGAGCTCCACAACCCGTCCTCCTACCACCAAGAGCCAATTTCATGTTTGGTGCAAGATCTGCTTAGAGAAAATTTGTTCATAAATCTAGGAAATAAGCACAGGCTATAAAAATAATGAAATCCCTATTACAGCAGCAATTCCAGTGCTACCTCAGGCTGTTAGCTACTAAAATAGTCGTTAACCAAAAGGAAGGAACTTTTTTTTTTTTTTAATATATATACATCTCTAACTCGATAACTGCTTAGGGCTTCGACTATTTGCTGATACATTCAGGGGTAACATTTAAATTCCAGCCTTCTTTTCATTGCTGTACTTGTTTTCAAAACTCAATGCTTTTAAGAGCCTGTATTGTGCTCTCTGTGTTCTGAGAATATTCAGAGCCCGAGGGTTCCTGCTGCTTTTTAGTGGTTTTGTGAGCTCTTCCCCCTCGCTGTTGCTGTGAGCTCAGTGCTTCAGCTCAGGGAGGATTTACAGAGAGCACTGAACACCAGGCAAGTCCCCTCCTCAGCAAACCAAACCTCTTGCAGATGTTGGTGACAATCCCAGAAAACCACACATGCAAGGATTTTCCAGTGTGACTCTTTGAGGAGCACGGTCTGGGATGCTTTAAAGGAGCCTGTCCTGCATTTCTGCCTCCCTCTGGATGGCTCCACATGGAACTCCCCAAAATGGGGCTGCTGACCTCACTAGGATTCCTCAAAATCCTGAACTGAGAGATTAGCCTGAAGTTCTCTATTAAAATCATGGTAGATAAAAGAATTAAAATGGTATTTGATACCTGCTGTAGACTTCATGGAAAAAAGTAGGGTCAGGAGAGGTCAAGCATATAATCCTCTAGCTGGCTCCTCTGTACAACTCAGGCCACAGAAATCCATCCAATTACTGCTCTAAGCCCAACAATTTGTGGCTAAATTGGACCATTCCTTTTCAACAGGCTTGTTGCCTTGAATTAAGGGTGCAAGTTAATGGGCTATCTATCATGGCTTTCAGCAAGCCATAACAATGCTGAGGAGTGGTGTTGTGGCTATGGTTAATTATAATTTCTGGCCAAAATTTACATCTTCTGCTTTGATTCCCTCCTCTATTTCAACCACTGGCTGCTGAATCCTGTTATAGCCTTGTTGACTGAATCGAAGAGTTCTCTTCTACAATAATTATTTTTTCCATCTAGTCACTTAAAGACTTTTTAATCTGCTTTTTGTTAAGCTGAATGGATTTTAACTCAGCTGTTTCCAGTGATGTTTCTCACCAGGGGTTCTCAGTTAACTTTACATATTGTGATAGGCTCATGGAGAAGCACATTGATTCTTTTCAACCGGGATTTCACATGGATTCGTGTGCTTGGAAATTATCCTAAACTCAGGATTTCCTTGGTAATTTCAGGTGATGTCTTTAATAACAAAGAGAAGAGAAATCACAAGCCCTCCTACACAAGATCTGCAGACAGGCTCAGGGCAGAGCCTGCTTAGCCAGGCACAAATAGTGTGGAGGCTTCTGGAAGCCAGCCCTACGAGCTGCTTCCTTTCAGATCTGCCTTACCAGGTCTGAAGGCCCTCAGTCCTTGTCACTGAGGTTCTCACAGGATCAACTTGGATCAAAATCACAATGAACGCAAAAAAAAACCCTCAAAGAGTCACAAATTTTTCAAACCCACCAAAATACTCCAAAATAACCACACTAAACCACACACACTGACCAACAAGTTCAGCCAGAACAACCTTCCTCAAAGCAAACCATGTTTTGGATTTGTCTGGATTTCACGTGAACTTGTAAGCTGCCCTCATTATCTTATTTAAAGTTTTGCAGCTATCAGGAGTCTGATGGAGTGATTTCACCCTGTAGCACCTGCAGATCTTCTACAGAACAACACAACAAAAACACTGATCCTTTGCCAGAAGGCTGCAGTTCACCAACAACCTGCCCCCAACTGAAAAAAATGGAGTTTTGCTCTGCCAAGCCCTCAGCTTCCCTTTGTTAGCAGCTCTAAAGTCCAAGTTAAGTCAGTTGCCAATGGCCATGGAGGATCAGCCACATCAGAGCTATGGATGTGACTGCTACTCATGTTATAAACCATCCCCTCCTGAGGAAATGCAGCCCTGACCTGGGGCTTTACATCTTTTCAGCCATAAAAACAGATGGGTTAGTTCCAAGTTGGGAAAAGCCCCTGGGAATCTGTTTTGATTTGCACAACAGGAATCAAGGCAAGGTGGTTGATGTTTGTCCTTCCCATCCTGCCCCACAGGAACTGAAAACGTGGTAAGGGCCTGCTGTGACCTGAGCATCCCATACCTGCTCTACACCAGCTCCATCGCTGCCGTGGGACCCAACACCTCCTGTGAGCCCCTGCTCAGGTGAGGCTCAGCAAATCTTCTCCATTGCTCTGTTTGTCCAGTCAAACAGCAATGCAACTGCAGCCAGATGGAGATTTGAGCTACCAAGGAGAAGATTTGGGTTCCCCTTCCTGTTTGTTCCTCTTCTCTTTCTTGAAAACCTTTCCTTGCTGCTCTGCCCATTTAGGAACCATGGCTCTTCCCAGCCTAAGCCTGGCCAGTGATACCACAAGGTGAGAGCTGTGTGGCCCAGCTGCACTGCCAGGCTGTCCCTGGATCTACAGCCCTGCTCATCTGAGCCCTAAAATAATTTTCAGATAAGCTTTCACATGCTCAAAGTTTGGGATATGGCCAAATTACATCCTGCTGTTGCGTCAGAGGTTTTGCTCTCCCTCACAATGAGTCACCCCAAAGGGCAGGTGGTGCCCCACTGCTACCACCACACTGCCCCTTCTCCTCCCAGCTCCACAGGGAACTGCTGGCAAACCTGTGCCCATCTTCTGTTATCAAATGTGGGCAAATCCCAGAAAAAATGTAATTGCCCAAGAAGTCATAGGGGACAGATGTGATGGTGTGAACCTGCCCTGCAGGACTCAGGTGCAGTCACATCCTTCTGTTACCTGCTTCTGACCTGTAAATTGTACCCTTCCATCCCTCAAAATCCTTCTTCCTGGAACATGCTCATGGGGGCTACCTCCTAGGCTCCTGGATGTCACCACTTTGGGGCTTTATGCTCAACCTTTCTCCTCTGTTTGTGGCTCCCATGTGATCGACCCACAGACCCAGAAGCAGCAGCAGAGCTTTAGAAAACCCTCTGTGGCAAAGGGATTTGGATCAATACAAAGACAGTGGTCAAAATAACAATTTTGAGGGATTTTTTGCTTTGATCTCCAGAAGTGACTTTGACAATCAGCTGACACCCCTGCTCAGGTCTCAGCATCAGGACACCTTTTGTATTCCTGGGGCAACAGCACCTGCACCTTGAGAGCAGGGCTGATATTTCTGAAGAAATATCTTCAAAAATTCAGGGCCTGAAGTTTGAGGTCAGTCTGATGTGTACTATTGGAAGGCTCCTTGCTGATTTCAAGCCTGGTTGTAGCCACACAAACTGCTCAGCCCCTGGAAATCTGTGTGCCAGGGGAGCTGGCTCCAAGTCAAGTGGTGTCTCCACAGGCAGCCAGGCTGGACACAGCTGCCTTCAGTCACTTGGCTCTAGAAATTTGAGCCCAGCTAGAAAAGACATAACTTAAAATTACCTACAAGCCTAAATTTCATGCTCACAAGTAAGTTAAGGCATAAGCCCCTTGTTTTGAAAAGTGTCTAAGCACTCAAATCTGTAGAATAAATGTTTGGCCTATGAAAAAAATCCATGAGAGAAACACAATCCACTTGGGACCACAAGCACTGGAGACTGTGTTACTGCAAAGCTATGGAACTTGGTCACTAGCAAATACAAATAATTCCTAAGAATTCATGTAGATACAGGCACGTTCTTGTCAGTATTTTAGTCCTGTGACTTAAGAGAGAGATGTGAACATATGTCTTGAAAAAAGCAGCCCCAGATCTTGCCTGATCACAGTCCTTTGGCTTGTAATGGTGGCACCAAAAGGGGCAAGAAAACCCACCCAGGCTGATGCTCATGGAGCTATGAACAGCCTTCCCCACCACAAACACAAACAAAACCACACCTGGAGCCTTTCACTCATTTTGCAGAACACACTCAGATTCTCCCATTATCCTGAGAAGAAGCCATAGAGAGGGGTCTTCATTCTCCAGTTATTTTTATTTTAAATGAAGGGAATCAGATAACGAGAAGTATCAGCCTCCCAGTGAAAACTTGCCCCACCTGTCTCAGGAGGGAGCCCAGGGATGACTGGAAGCAGCATAACGTGGCTCTGCTTTGCAGACTGAAGGCACAGGTGATGCCTTTCTCCTTCCTCCTCTTCCCCATCTGTTCTGCCCTCTCCCTCACAGTCCAGGATCCTGCCTGCCTTTTCCTTTTCCTCTGTGCCCCTTCTCCATCACTGCACTGTAGAATTTATTTACCTCCCTTTTACGTGCAGGGAATTGGCACAGACAAAGCAGGAGGAGTCTCTGGCCGGGGTGATGGGCACAGGGATAATGCTCACACCTCAGCATCCGACAATAATAGAAAATGCCTCTGTCAGTCTCAATCCCTGGGAGACAGGCACTGCTGAGATACCTTCTGACAATGCTGCTCCAGTCTGATTAGCGTTCACTTATCTGGGATCGTTTTGAAAAGCAAGAGCATTATGCTGAGCTCTTTGTTACTACCAAGCTTCAGAGGGGTGGGGGAAGGCACACACAGCAGAGCCCAGGAACAGCAGGCAGGTTTGTCCCTTTGTGAGGCTGCTGCTTTTCAAAGGCTTTGCAGGGCAAAAAAAACAGGAAAAAAAAACAAACCCCAACTAAAACGCAAAAAAATTGATTAATAATTATTAAAAAAAAAGAGAAAGCAATTAAAACCAGAACTTCTAGATAACCCCCCACTAATTGTCTTGGGCCTCTCCTGGGCTTGCAACAAACCTTGCACAATCAATCTTTTGTCTTGCTTGTTTTTTGGCTTGTGTCTTGTTCATGCCCTGTAAACACAGGGAGGAGAGGAGGGTTTTGTGATAGAAGCCCAGGGTGTGTGAGGAGTCTGCATTTCTGATGCTCCTAATTTATTTCTGTTGCTGTATTTCTGTTGCTGCAAGGAGAGCCTGATCTCAGCTGGGATATCTGACACACAACATGCCAGACTGCTGAACAGGCAAGGGCCAGGCAACAGCATCAGCCACGTTTTACACAGGGAGATGTGAGCACAGGAAAGAGAAAACAACTAGCCAAGGTCAGAAAGGGAGCCTGAGCCAGAGCTGACTCTCCCAAGGCCCAGTGTTTGACAAAAACACCTCTGCTGCAGATTTTCTGGCCACTGAGCCCTGCCAGGAGATGGTTCTGAGCCCATCTGCCACAGGAGGGTGAGGATTCCTCTTTGCCCTGTGTGGGGTACCCTGTGCCTGGCAGGCCCTGGTTTGGCAGGGTGTATTTCTCTTGAACAGAAAAATATAGAGTAAATTAATTTTAAAATGGGAAGAAAGTCTCCAGCAGCACATGGAGGGAGGGAGAGCTCATCTCTGCTACTCAGGGGAGCAGGGGAGCAAGTGGATGCTCCTTCCCAATGCTGCAAGCCAGGTTTTTTCACTCCAGAGCCCACTGGAGATGTTGAATCAAATCCCATGATGGCCTCAGGCTGGTCTAAAACCACTGGGATGAGATGCTGACACCCTATGGGGAATAGAGCTGCTTTCTGCTTTCTCCTTGGAATTATTCCAGGCCCTGTGAGGCCAGCTCCATGTGAGATCCCACAGGAGGCTTTCCCCTTGGCAGCTCTAAGGGGGCAGCCTGAGGAGCATGTTGCCTTCCACAGCCACAGCCCAGTGTTATCTGCTTGTCCTTGGGCTCTGCTTCTCCTTCCCCTCAAGGGTAATTTGTGAGGGGAGATGAAGGAGCAACCCCAGCACAACCCTGCTGATTGCAAGGCTTCCAGGAGATCTCCAGCAGCTCCACCACATCCCCAGCAAATGCCTCCCAACTTTAATCAAGTCTGTGAGAAAATTAAGTAGCAGTTTCTCCTTTCAGTTTCTGGCTCATGAGAGGTTTTCTCTGCCCCTAATGAAAAAAATGAAGTAGAATTGCTCTCATTTTCCTGTCCTCCATCTTCTTGTGCTCTTTTTACCTTGCTGTGAGTTGCTTAAAAATGTCACTCTGCTGCCTTCTAATTTGCCTGATGGAATGTTATTTCAATCATGCTATTAGACAAAACTAAATCCAGCTCTGAGAAACCACTGCCCCTATGCAAACCTGCCTGTGAACACCCCGAAGCACCTGCTGTTCCTTGGGGCTTTATTCCTCCCAAAGTGCAGCGAGGAGCTGAGATTCCCACAGCAGAAACCCCTGGGAGCAGGGAATGCAGAGCAAACCAGGCTGGCACAGATGTCCCTGAGTCCTGTGCTGTGCCCCATGGTCACTCCCTGCCTCTCACAATCTGTTCCAGAGGAAATGAGGACACTCAGTATGGTGGGGAAGTGGAGCTGCCCTACGGGAAGACAAAAGCCATGGCAGAAAAAATTGTGCTTGAAGCCAACGGGAAAAAGGTACAAAATCCAGTGGTAGCACCCCTGGAATTACAGCCCAGGGCAGGGGAAGAGGGAGATGGTTGGAAAAACCCCACAGCTCCTGGCTAAGTGTGTGTCCAACTTCTGCCTGGATTTGATGCATAAATCACATTGTCCTAAGCCTCCCAAAGCCTGATATTCCCACATCAGCAGGAAGTTGCCAGACTCTCCCAGGATCACAGGGTGCTTCCCTTCAGCTCCAGCAGGAGTGTGACTTTGGAAAGGGCTGTGCTATATTAGGGCTGAAGGAACCAGGTTCATACTGAAAAAAAGGTGTAATTTTCAGGCTTTCCAGAGCGACTTAAGAGTTAAAAATATTGGTGTACCCAGAGCCAGCCCCCCACCCAAGACAACTGTTCAGTGTTTTAGGCTGGCAGTGCAGTCAGCAGACATATGAGTTCTTCTAGACAATTAAGGAGAATGTAAAAATGAGACTTGTGCTCTAAACTACTGCCTGGAGCATCTCTTCCCCAGTCCCAGTTTGAGACCAGCCCAGTTGGGCTGGCTTGCTGTGGTGCCTGGTTTTGGTTGTTGCAAATCCTCTTTTATACACCAAACTGCAGAAGAGTTCATGCCACCAGCACTCTCCAGCCAGCAGCTCTCAAGGGGCACCACGTGGGTGCAGGTCTGCTCTGAAAAAAAAAAAAATCCAAACTGGGCACCTCCTTGTGATTTTAGGGACCCAAAGCAGGTGTCAAGCAAGCAGAGCAGCTCTGCAAATGTTGACTCCTCTGGGCCAGTATTCCCAGGGTTTATCTGGGAAACCCAGTGTCACTGTGGGAGATTCCATCTCTGGATCCATCCAAACTGGATCCATCCACTGACATCCCTCCCTGATTTTCCAGCTGAGCAATGGTGGCACACTCAGAACCTGCATCCTCCGTGCCAACACCGTGTATGGGGAGAAGGCAGGGTTCCTGCAGGAGCTGTACTTGCTTGCCAGAGCCAGGAGTGGTGTTCTGAACTACCTGGAGCCCGAGGACACCGAGCGCAATCACACCTACGTGGGTGAGTGAAGGGCTGAGCTCCCTGCACGGTGCTACCAGCTTTAGTCACAGGGGATTTTACACATCAGCTCAGCCATAATCTCCCCAGACAGAGAGATCAGTATGGTGAATGAGCACAAATGAGTTTGGAACCACAAAACTTAGACTGGCTAAAGGATTTTAAAAGCAGCTTCTTATTACTACTGTTTTCCTGGGAAAGGTTTTCTTTATGCCCTTTGAGAAGTGTTTCAGGGATATATGGGGGGCAGAGAGAAATTCTGGCTGTGTTTTTAAAATGTTTTTGCTAGGAAAAGACATTTCTTCATTAGAAAAAAAAAATCAAACTACTACTACTTGTCAAGTTCTTTACAGAAAAGGCTGCACTACATAACCAGTTTTAGCAAGCACAAGAAATTACTCACAAAACCTATAGGAAGAGTTTGTTTTGGTGCCTTTCAGGGGGATGTAATTCACCATTATATCATGCAGGCATTCAGTGATTTCTGAGCAACACACATATATGTATTTTTCCAAAAGTGCAGATTTTGAAAATGTTGTTAGAGAAGAATCAGGCCCAGATAAATCAAGTCACTCCTTCAAAGGCTCACAGCAGAGGCAGGGATAAAACCCTGGAGCACTGCCTCCTATTCATCCTGCTCTCACTACAAAACACTGCCCTTTTGCTTCACCTGAACCAGGACCACAAGGCACATTAATTGTCCAGCTCAAAGGGGAGACCAAAGGTTTAAAGGATCTTGGAGGCCTGGATTAACTACTCAGTCTCTCTGCAGCACAGCTGAGCACACATGAGTGCCTCCCTGCTTCCCAGCACTGAAGCTGGCAGATCCAGTGCACTCATTCTATGGTAAACACGGAAACTGAGCTCCTCCTGAATGCCTGTTTCTCTCCCTCTCTTATTTCTCCAGGGAATGTGGCATGGATGCATGTCCTTGCAGCAAGGCACCTGCAGCTGAAGGCAGACCTGCTGGCAGGACAGGTCTATTATTGCTATGATGACACCCCAAGCAGGAAGGGTTTCCTGGTCAGGCACCAGCTGCTGTCCAGTGCAGACCCCTCGGTGAGGCTGGGCTCTCACATCCCTTACTGGAAGATGTGGTTGATGATACAACTGCACAGGATCCTCAGGGCCATCCTGTCCCCTTTCTGGAGGCCACAGCCTTTCCTCAACGTGGCCCTGCTGAACACCATAGTCACCACCTTCTCCTTTGAGACAGACAAGGCCTCCAGGCATTTTGGGTACAAACCCCTCTTCACGTGGCAGGAGAGCAGGCTCAGGACTGCACAGTGGCTGAAAGCAGCTGCAGGGAGCCTGGGACCCCCCCAGCTGCATGAAAAGAAGAACTGAACAGCACTTTTGGGGTAAGGAGGTTGCTTATCACAGCAGCAGGTTTCAGCTGAATTCACAGAATGACTGGGTTGGAAGAGACCTTAAAGATCATCGAGTCCAACACAGCCCCAACAGCTCAACCAAACCCTGGCACCCAGTGCCACATCCAGGCTTTGTGAAACACACCCAGGGATGGTGACTCCACCACCTCCCTGGGCAGCCATTCCAGAACTTTATCACTCTTTCTGTAAAAACTTTTTCCTAATATTCAACCTGTATTTCCCTTGGTGCAGGGAAAGGAGCTTCACAATCTGCGTGGACCTTTGGCAGGAGCTTTGCAAACACAGAAATCCTGGTACAGAAGCAGAGAAGGAGAAAAACTCACAGGCTGCAAGCTGTGATACCCTTGCCATGCCAAAATCTCATCTATTTTGTGTCCCATGGGCATTTGAAACCTTCCCTGCACACATAGAAGACTTGCTGGCCTCCCTCATTGCCATGGTGCCACCACTGCACAGGTGACTTGTGGGAACAAGAGAGAACAAGCTCAGCTGGGAGATGGTGCCCAGAAAACACCTTTGTGGTAAAATCAGTGAACCAGTTTTGCTCCACAGCCTGGGAGCCATGGTCTTGGACATTTGGTGGGGTGGCTGTACCTGGCTCAGACACTGAAATGCTCTTCTGTGATAGTTTTGGTGAGGACAAGTAAAATCCAGCAGGTTCTTGCTCTGATTTAGGGTTTAATAAAAAGTAAAAAGAAGAAATTCCTTTTTCTAAAACTGCCTTTTGCAAGATGCTTCCTGTTACTCTTTACATGTGAAATACTGAGTATCTTTTTTGAAATATTATCCCTCTAAAAGAAAAACCTCTGATCTTTTGTCCTAACAAGGCATAGGCTGATTTACCTTTAATTGTATGGATGGAAAACTGATGTCTACAAGCTTAAAGGTGGGATTCACGTAGTTTGTAACTCCAAATCTCTTACCACAGAGCTCTCCAATGGCAAAACAAAGCAGATTAAAGCCCATGTTCAGCTGCTGTGCTGGCAGAAAGCAACTTCAAGTGAAGGCCTTAGGGGCTGCATTTATGCTAAATAACGTTTGAACTCCTGGAGGAAGAGGTCATTTCAACTCCTTCCATGGCACTGGAGCTCACAGCCCATCTGGGAGCAGCATTTCACAGATGATATTTTCCTCACGCAGATGGGGTGGGCACTTCCAGGAGATTCACAGCAAAACTGTGGTTTCTATCAGTTTATCAGCTTCTCTATTTTTAAGACTTGCAGAGAGGCTGGTAAATCTACATTATGCACAACTGAGATGTCAGTTTTCACTTGAGCTTGGAGGAAGGGGATATTTTTACAATACTGGCTCAAATTGAAAATTAACACTGTTAACATCACACTTCTGTGTTCTGTGAATCTGTACCCATCTCTTGAGTGTTCTTGGAGTAAAAGTGTGCATATGCACAAATAGAAGCTTATTTTAATTACAAGTGCCCTGATACTCCTGGAAACAGCAAGTTTCAGCATGGCATCCTTGATAGAAATGATGAAAATTTGCTTCCTGTTAGTCCTGGTAATTACCCAGGAAGGAAAGTGGAGCAATACAGTGAGAGCTGCCAAGTTAAATTCACACTCACCAGAGAATTCTTTTCCAAAATGAGCTTACAGATCAGAAATCAGTTGTTTTGGTAGTTCATTACTAAGCTCATAGAACAATACGTTTGGCCCAAACTGTTGCAATCTGCTCACAGAGAATTTGAAAAGGTGAAGTGTGTAGATTACCAGTTCCCTACTATTTTCCCCCTTCCACTTGTGCTGGGAGAGGTTAAGAAAGGGGATAATAAGATTTCTGATTTTTCTATATTCACTAAAAGTCTCTTTGCAGTTTTTTTGCCATTATCCAAATGGTAGCTGACAACTTTAAGAATGTGACAAACAAATGCACCCTCAATTCCTCATGCACATCTCAAAGCATCTCCTCAGTGCATCAGTGTTGGCCTCAACAAGTTCTGATGCCTCTGAAATTATGGATTTATCCTGCCAAAAAAGAGCCACTGGGTGGAGCTGCGAGGCTGGGAACAGGTCCCTCCTCGTGGAGCCTCACCAGGATTTAGCTGCGTTCTGCAAGGACTGAAATCCCTGCCCAGGCAGCGAGGCTGAGGGCTCTGTCCTCACTCTGTGGCACTGGGAATTCTGGCCTTCCCTCCCCTGCCTGGAAGCAGTCACAATTTTATCTGCATGTAGCTCTGGAATCAAAGACACTGAGGAAATTATTTTTTCCACTCAGAGCTCATTAGAAAAAAGTTTGCTTTTTGTTTTTAAAAATAGAATGAATTTTGGTACTCTGACCTCTGGGAGCCTTGCACAAGCACAACAGGCTGATGCCTTCAGTCCCAGTCCCTCGGTAATTCCTTTGTGGGATTTGGAGCTGCTGCAGATATCAGATGGGAGAGTTGTCAAGCCCCAGCACTACCCCAGTTTAATGCCTTACAAGCTTGCCTGCTTTCATAAACCTTGCTGGGAACCTCATCATGCTTTTGTTCCTGTCCTGCTCATCATCACCTATGATTCTGATGCTTATCAGGGTGCAGATGACATGCAGGATAAGCAGAAGGGATTTTAAAAGGTGGCTAAGTGCTGGATTTTTCACACGTATCTGAATTAGCTGGCTGCTCGGCTTTTTTAATACCTGCTCACCTCCCAAGCTTTGACAAAAGCAACCAGAGGATTCCCTTTCCCTGGTCATGGTAGAAATAAGGGGGAAAGTTAGACAGCAAAGCCTCTGTACTATTTTCCAAAAAGATGAGTAAGCTTCCTTTGGCTGCCCTGCCTTTTGGCTCCTCCAAGCTAATGCTGCAGCAGACTTCCTGTTAGATCCTTGATTTTATCAGATTATAACTTGTTTTCCCCTGGCAATGCTTTAATTCTTTCTACTGCATTGGGTTGTCATTGGCTTTTCTTTTCAGGGTCTCAGCCTTATTATGTAACAGCAGCAGCAAAAAAAAAAGAGAAAAGAAAAAATATTTCAGATCTGTTTCTACTTCTGGAGAGGAGCCTTTGTGCACAATTACTCATCCAAGAGATTCAGCAGGTATAACTGCTTCCCCCAGGGGCTCCATTATATAATTGGATTTCAGCCATACAAATTAAATCCTATCTTACCCCTTAGTTAAGCCAGGCAGTAAGTATTTAATGCTAATATCCCTGACAACTATTGCAGGGAGAAGCAGAGCTGAAGCACAGAGGAGACAGATGCAGGCAATCTCTGCTGCAGGAGCAGGGAGGATGAGCAAGGACTGACACCTGCTTGTGTTTTCAACATGGCTAAACTTCCCCAGGACAGGCCATGGCTCAGCTGGAGCTGTTGTGTGAGCTGGAGCAGGGTTCTCCCTTGGTTTTCCATGCTCCAGGAGTGTTCACCCCCAACACGCACACTTCAAAGAGCCACATGCCTAACCCTGTTTGAGTTTCTCTGGAAGTCTCTGTTCTTGTGCAACGTCTGAAGGAAGCAAATTTAGCAATATTAAAACTCAAGCCAAACACAAAACCAAGCAAAGAATCCCCAAATGAAAAAGAAAATCTTGACTGAGTTACTCATTCATCTGCATTTTCTGCCACATTCGGTCTTCTCCCGGTGTGTTCCTGTGAGACAAAGCCCTCTGGGCAGAGCCCATCTCTTTTGGTGTCTGGTACATCAGTCACAGAGTCAGGGCATGGTAATAAAGCAAAATAGATTCATGGTAGGAGTTAAACCAGTCAGTCTGGTCCTGTAATTGGAACATAATCTCATATTGACAGTGTTTAACTCAGGATGCACAGGGAGCAGATGGCACCAGGCCAGGCCCCATCGGCCTGCGAGGATTGGAAAGATATTTTCCAAGTCCAGCCTGTGGTAGATGAGTAATGTGATGGTTGAATCTCACAATTAAAAGGCAAACATAATGTATATATGTTAAGAGAAATTTTATTGATTTATAGTTATGTTTTACCCCCCTTGTGTTATCAGGGGTGGCCTAGGTTTGGGACATTTGGGAGGGCTGGCTCGTTACCACGGCAGCACCTGACCTCCAATCAAGATTTAAGGAAATAAACTCCTCCACTGGACAGCTAAGAAGGAGTCCATGGACAGAACTTTGGGAGGGACTAAAGGGTTAAAAGGCCCTTTGTGGGGAACCCTTGCTGTTTCCACAATGGAAACCTCCACTGTGTGGGTGAGCACATGGTGGGAAAAATCCTCTGTTCCCAGCACTGTAATATTTTCTCTATTCAGTCTTCTGTTGTGTTTTTGATAAGGTTTTAATAAACCTTTTAAATTTTTGAAAGTCAGTGTCATTTCTCACAAGCTCCTGAACCTCATCTGAGATGTCGGAAGCTTTCCTTCCAAAAAAGGGCCTTGAGCCCCTCACTAATCCTGGTTCACAGAATTCACAGAATCACTGGGTTGGAAGAGACCTTAAAGATCATCGAGTCCGACCCAGCCCCAACAGCTCAACTAAACCCTGGCACCCAGTGCCACATCCAGGCTTTGTTAAACACACCCAGGGACGGTGACTCCACCACCTCCCTGGGCAGACCATTCCAAAACTTTATCACTTTATCACCCTTTCTGTAAAAAACTTTTTCCTAATATCCAACCTGTATTTCCCTTGTTGCAGCTTGAGACTGGTTAAAGCCCCACACACTTCTCTGCACAGTCTGGCTGGCAGAACTACCATGGGAGCACTGGGACAGAGTGGGAATAGCATCCAAAGGGTAAAAATCTCCCACATCTGCTGAGTCAAACAGTCCCAGAGCTCCTCATCCTCCTGGGGGCCAGCAGGGACCTGTCTGTGACACAGGGCACGAGCCCAGGGGTGCTCTCAGTGCCAGGGACACCCACCAGTGTCACCTTCCTGCTCCTTTTTTCACCTCTAAAGCTCCAGTGGCACAATTAACTCCACACAACACACTGGCACCAGTAACTAATTCCTTTCTCTGAGCCCAAAATGCTGAGCTAAAAGCAGGTGAAAGGAGAGGAAGCACATTTATTCCAACTCATCCTATGGTAGAGTCTAAGTGCAGACACAGACTCAGCTTTCCAAGGGTGTGGGACAAGAATACCAAGCTTCTTATAGCTGCTACAGGAAGTTTAAATTGATTTTTCTCCATTTCAACAATTAATTCCCATTAATCAACTTACTGTACAATGCTGCACAATAATTCACAATTTTTATGTATTATATGAATAAAATTGCACATATATTTTTATGTGATTTTCATTTAATTGAATTCCAAGGAGATTTATCTGCTGGGTTATTAATAAATCTTAATATGGCCTATAACACTCAATTGATATTTAATTAACCTGCAATAACTGCCTTGTAAAATGTAAATTAAATGCTTTATTTTTTCCAGGCATATAACGTTAAATCAAATCCTTCATTCTACCAGCAAAGCAAAAAAAAACTGGGGAAAAAACAACATTTCGGGCAACCCAACCTTACGCCTGGAAATATTTGATGTTTAAAGAGCTTCAAACTTGAAATTAAACCCATGCTTTGTAATCAGTTCTTCTCTTGAGGAGGTACTTTTCCACTCTTCCCACTTTTAAAGATCACAGAATTTGGGTGGATTTAGATGAAACAACAAAATCTCAGGAGGCTTGAAGAGAAGCGAGAGGCGCCCATTACTAATAATAAGGTTGCAAATTCCCGTAGGTATTGTGGTATTTGGCATTTTTTCTGAAAATCTTGGCACCTAGAGTCACATTGTTAAATGAGAATGTCAATTTTCATTTAAAAAATTTTTTAAAAAAGGAAAGGAAAAGGAAAGATGCTAAAGCCCTTTGATAGGGGAAGTTTGCAAACCTGAATGTCAAAGGCATGAGAACTAAGAGACAAAAATACATAAATTTTGATCCTTATCTTTAAAAGTATCAGAACTTTTTGAGACTAAGATGTTTGAAAACTGGGAGGTGGCAACAAATGATCAAAACAGCCTTTACAAGAAAAGATGAGAACAATCCAAATTATATTTTAAGATCAAACTCTTCTCCTCCCCCTCCCCTAGCAATTTACATAGATCTACATTAAATACTGCAAACTGCAAAAACAACTGGTTCTGATTTCCAAACCAGGAGAGCTGGCTGCCTTTGCAAGGTGATTTGAAAACTTCAGGAGGATATGACTGTCCAAAATTGATATGTCTATAAAGTTTTACTGCCACAGCATCTAAATGTAGTATATCTTTCTTTTTTAATGCATGGAGGGGCCAGTCTGTCTCAATATTTTATTAAACAGGGTATTTCCACCAAAGGACAGTAACCCTCACTGTCTGTAATCTGTCTGCATTAGATCACTTTAAAAGGTATTAAATGGAAATAAAAAGTTAAATGTACCACGGATTTTAAGGGTGTCACAGCATGGAAGAATGAAAATGAAGAGAATGGATTGTGACTTGCAGTGAATGAACAGAAATAAATCCAGAGCTGCTGCAATGGGAAGCCTGTCCCCACTCAGCGTTCATTCTCTCCAGTCACCCATCCTCCTCCTCCTCCTTCTTCACCACCCCAGCCCAGGGCAGGGATTCCATGGGAGCTCTGAGGTGCTCCCAGCCCCCGTGGCAGCAGGAGGGGAGGTGACCCTGCAGTCCCCAGGGCTGCCAGGACCTGCACTGCTCACAGGGCACTGCTGAGAGCCCCAGCCTGGCCACCCCACCCCAGGGTCGGCACATGCAAGGGGCCTCATGGCTCAGGAACTGACTGCAGTTTGCAGACCTGGGTTTAATCCCCAGCTCCACTAGATTTTTGTGCTGGTTTTTGCATTTACAGCTGGTTTCTTCCTCTCTCCCTCCCTCTGCATTTTATGATTTTGGCAATTGATCAGGAATAGCCTTTCCTCCTTCTTTTACCTTTCATCTTTCTAAAGGAGGAGAATGTATCCCACAAGTGTGGGATCTGCTGTCAGCTCGTGGACCACAGCCCCTTCCCAGGACACTTGTGTTTTACTCCACTGGATAGACATAGCCATGGGAAGGGTTTTTTCCCCCCTTAGAGTGGGTTTCTAACTGAGCTGAATCCAGCACTTGTTGTGGCCTAACCATGACTGACAGTTCACATTATCTTGGGCAGCACTTTTGATCAGGCAGAGTCCCCTGGGAGCTGCACCAGGAGCAGCCACAGGAGTCCCATCCACTCACAGGCTGCTCCTAACAATGCTGGGGATGAAACCACAGCGTGAGGAGCAAATGGAATTGCTCAAAACGTGTTTAGGACTTGAGACCTGAGAACCTCCTCACAGAGGTTTTACCACAGGGTTTTCATGAGCCCAGTGCAGGACTGCTGGGCCCCTGTGAACACCCTGCTTTTTGGGGATGTGGGAGCACACTCTCCATCACCTGAATCACTCTGCTCTGTCCTCTAGACAACAACCAACAGGCTGCCCCATAGTCACACCCACGCCTAGTCCTAATCCTAAACCCCTTTCTGACTGCACTACCCTCATCTTAAATCCCATCTCTTTCCCTTTGAGAAGCACAGCAGGCTAAGTATTCCTGACATTTCCATGGTGCTCAATGTCACCTTTTGTACAGGACTCTCATAGCAACAGCCTCTCTGGGAATAGAGGGAATGTCCCTGGTAGCAAACCTGTTACACAGTTGGTGACCAAAACCAAAGCTTCCACAGTCCTGCTGCTGCTGATCCCATTGGAAGCAATCCCAGTTACTTACACAGAGATGGGGACTGACTATGGGGGGATCCCTAACAGGAGACAGCACTTGTGAGCTCTGCCTCTCTCAAAATTCACGTCTGGAAATGAGCAACTGAGCAAGAACCAGCCCCATGAGACACATCTAAACCAGCCCATCTCAGCACTGGGGACATGCCCTTAACTCACACATCCAAATGATTCGTGGTTCCACACAAACCTCTCACACTCTGGATGGTGCTGCTGCATCCTATCCCTAAATCCACACTCACGCCCTGCCCTGGGACAAGAACAGGGCTTTGACACCAAAGAGAATGAGGTGCCTGATTTGTGTTCCATTTCAAAGGGATTTAGAAGCTCTGCTCCCTCTCAGAAACCTGCCCAGCCTCCCTCAGAGGCTGTGCACTGGCTTGACATGACACCAGATAATGTTTGTGGGCTCTGGCATAACTGGGGATTACTGCTCTGAAAAGGAGGACTTGCTGAAGTGGCTGTGGTTTAAGGAAGGATTTGAAAGGGGAGAGAAGTACAGAGGGAAACTGTTCTAGACACTAAGTCACATAAGAGAAGGCTTAAAAAGCGAGAGCAGGAGGAAATGAAGGGATCTGAAAAGGAAGGGATTTGGGATAAATGAGTGGAGGAGGAGGAGAAATGTCATCTAGCAGTGAGATTACATGGGGCAACGTGTGAGCTCCTTCAGCTCTTCTTCTTGGGGAGACTAAAGGGATGGGACAGGGGAGAAGCACCAGTGAGCTCTGGGCTGGCTGCAGGAGGAAAACAGGCAACCCCACACTCCTGGTGGGAATTGAGGGAATTTGGTGGTATGACAGCACAGCTTGCTCAGATCCCAGAGTAACTGATGGTGGGAACCTCTTACAGGCAGCTCCAGCTGAAACAGGGACCAAAGTACAGCCAGTGGGTTTCCAAGCACCACGAAAGAGGTCAGGAGAGGCGTGGGAGGAGCAGGAAGCTCAGAGATGCTGGTGGAGGGTAATGGTGTAATGTTCACTCACCAGGCTGAATTAAACAGGGCTGGCTCTGTTCACAGATTTTCCTGCACTAGTTTGCACTGGTTATCACAGATAAGCCCCATTAATGCAACTCTCTTATGATGTTGGGAAACCTCAATAATGGAAATTAACTGCTCTGCATGGACAGATGAATGGAAGTTACACAACCGCTGCCCTATTTCCAAGAAGCACAGCAATGTTGAGTGGGTGCAGCCAAATTTAATAGCTGTTATCAAAACCAAGGAAAGGACTTCCATTCAGGAGGTAATCAGGAGAAAAGCAAGGACTTGGGAGCATTGCACAACCACAGCAGCTCTGGACTCACACCAACAGCAGCAACTCCAGTGCTGGAACAATGCACCAGCTTCAGTGCTTTGACAGGCAGCCAAGGGCCTTACAAAACACCTCAAAAAGTTAATGCAAATCCATATCACCAGGCCTATTAATGGCCTGTCATTGCCTGTCTGCAGATCACTATTCTGTGCCAGTAAGATCTAGATTTCCTCAATCAGTTATCCTTAGCCGACATTCCTAGCGCCGGTGGGATTCCATAAGGTCCTGAAATCTGAAGGACCAACCTCCTCTCTACCCATTAAATCACCATTCCCCCATTTCTGGCCTCGATTTCCTCTTCCATTTAATGGGGACAACATCTTGAATCTTCACTGTAGCCATGGGACATTCGTGTCCAACTCTTTTCAGAGCTGAATAACTCAAGCAGACATTATTTTGAATTTCTTATTGTCTCAATTTAGGTTTTAAACTGATTCTTACAATCTTTCACACACATGACAAAATGATCAAAAGCCATTTGCATCTGGTTTTAAATCTGCACCAGACTTTACTGAAACCTGGTGTTTCTGCCCCATTTGCAGAGGACTTGGCAGGGAGGACGGGAGAAAAACTGCATTTCCCCTGTCTCTGTTCCCTTGTCTGTTAACACGAAACCTAAAATACTCCCCTCCATTTTGGATCAATGTCACATAACCTCATTTCCTCAGCTTAAGAAAAAGCTTTAGATTTTATATGTTGCACTAAAATATGTCAGCACTGCTCAGTTAATAAACAGTGCTAAATCAAAACCAGGCCCCAGTTCGTAGATCATGTGAGCAGTGTCAAACACGGGGAGTGATACCACAGCAGAGATGTAATGGACAGGCTCCTTAGCCTGGGTTTATGGCTGTGAAAGAGAAAAACCTGGTGTTCAGTCACTTCTCATTCACCAGAGGCTGTCACACAATCTCTCACAGCTTTTTGGGCTATGTTTATTTTTCCTGGGGTTCCCAAGGGCTCTACCTTCTGATCCCCCTGAAAAACCTCCTCTGTGCCTACCCAAAGGACTAACCCCTGACTTACAGCCAGAACTTGAAGCTTTTACTGCACGTTAGAGCAGATCCTTACCTGATAAATCAGAATATCCCCCATCCATTTACACCCACAGAGGAAACAATTTTCACAATTCAGAGGAACAAGGGCTTTATTTTCTTCTCGGTGTTGACTTTTCCTGTGTGGTGACTGTTGAAGCCAAGAAACTTCTCTCCCTCTCACTTGTCAGCAGGACACCCCAGCAGCTTTCAGGGCTGGGATTCAGCACCTATGGCCACCCTGACCTGGCAGCACCACTGCCTGCCACAACCAGGCCACACTGCAGTTCCTATGGGCTCCTGGTGAAATTAAAGGAATGAATCCCATCAAACTGTCCTTGTTATTGCCACCTCCTAAGCAGCATCTTCGATTTGGGGAAAAACAATGAGGAACATGTCCTAGAGGCTGTCCCATGTGGTCATTCATTATTCCCATATTTCTGAAGACCACCATGAGCAGACCCACAGAAACCCCATTTACTGCCCCTCACACCTGAAACACGACCAATTACTGTGTACCTTTGGAGATTAATAGTGAAAAAGCTTCTCTCACTCACTGCTGGAAAGAAAATGTTTTTGGAAAGCTGTTCCTGTCATTTGATACTGTCCAGTTTTTCCACTGAGAAAAGCCAAATGTGAAACCTACGGGCTGGTTCAGTTTTTCCCTTGGCAATACCCAGCTAAAGGCTGCTCAGTGTATCCATACACCTCCTCCTGCAGCTCCTGAAAACTGCCATGGATCAACACAGGGGTGCCAGCCTGCAGCCAGAGCCAGGCACTGTCCAAGGCCACCTGGGTGTTGTTCCCAAGAGGATACCTGAGGGACAAATCTCACACCAGTGTGGATCCAGCTATAAATATTTGTAGCAGGGAACATCCCAACTCTGGGAGAGAGGAAGGACTACAACCATGCAAGGACTCATCCCTGCCACTCCCAACTGAAAAACAGCCACCTAAAAGTTAGAGTTTGAACTTTCTGCTGTGGTGAATGGAGAGGGAAACTGGCACCTCTGGAGGGCCATTCATCCCTTCCAAGGTATCTGTCTGGGACAGGGAGGGTGGATTGATGCTGGAGGTGCCAGTGTCTTTCGACAGGGACTGTAAAAGGAGCCTTGATGATTATCTTGGACTTTTAGGCAGAGTCAGTTAAGGTGAATCTTTGTTGGACTGAAATCAGTGGCGGTTTCGCCTTTGCATTCAGTGGGGCCGGGGTTTCACCACAGCGATCTGAACAGATTAGAAAAGAAAAACAGAATAGGGAAACACATCTATAAGGGAATGAAATATTTATTTCCCCCGATTCACAGAGAGCAATTAAGATATAAAGAGATTAGGAGAACTCTTCACAGTTACTGAGTGGGCTTATATTGAACAAGAAAGGAGGCTTTGGAGCCTGCAAGCACAACTTGAGCTCTCAGCCACCCTGCCTTCCTCCCAGGAAAAGCATCATGCAAATGTGAGGAGGAAGGAATCGCGGCAGACATGCCATCTGGGAGGATGATGGACAACAAGCTGACTAGGAATAAATAGCAAAATATAATAAATTCCAAACCATGCCAACAGCAACTGTTGTGCTATGAATTAACAGTGCTATTAAATGTTTACGCACACACTTCTGTCAGCACCTGTCAGCATTTATGCAATACATACGTTGGCAAATCTGTATTACGTTATTTCTTGCAACTGATCTGCATTAATACTGCCCGTGCACATGTTCAAGCAAATTGCTACACTTCTTTTTGACCTATCCATGTGCAAAAAGGATTTTATGCCTATACAGCAAATTCGAGGTTTATGTGCCAGGCAGCAGAGCAAAGCTGGGGGATAGAGGGCAGCAAAGGAAAGAGAAAGAGGAGCAAGGAGGAACAAGGGACCTGGAAAGCCCCGGTCAGGACTGGAGGATGCCTGAGGAGATGGTAGTGGGCTTAGGGCAAAGCTGGGTTCATCCCAAACGAGGTCAGAGAAGGGGAACCACGCTATAAGCCTCCCTGAGCAGGAATAAAAGGACAGAGGTGGGGGAAGCCCCAAAATCCAGCACTAAGCTGCAGCCCCAGTGGAAAACACACTTGGCCAGGGCTCCTGCTAAACTCGTGCTGCAGGGAACGGTTATGCCATGGCCAGCAGGATGGACCACAGTGCTCTTCATTTAACTTTGATTCCCCCTCTGATTTCTTCTTTTTGCTCTCCCCTGCCTTCCCCCAGCCCCGGGTGCAGTAGCTGGGGTGGAGAAGAGAAAAATGTGTAATTAAGGGAGTTGCCACTTGCTAAAGCTGGAGCAAAAGAGAGGGTTTGTGGTGACAGGGCTAAATCTGGGACCCACCAGTGGCTGCTAATGATGAGAGCTGTGGTTGCTGAGCCACCCAGGCAGGAGCAGAGGCAGGAAAAATGGTGGTTGCAAAAGGGGCTGTTGTGCCCCACCTCTGCTCCATGCAAGCAAATTTAGGAGCCTCAGGGACATGGGATGCACACAGGGACTTGGGACAGCCCAGCAGACACAGGCAGGGCAGTGGGAATGGAAACAAGGTCACAAGTGATGCTTGATCTGGACATCCCAGCTCCCTGGCCAGGTTTAACCTGAGCACAGGGCTTGGGCCGGGGAATGCTGGCTCTGGTTCTGAACTGGTGCTGCAGAGGAGGACAAACATGCAGTGCCTTACAGGGCTGCTGCACAGCCTGGGAACTGCTCCTGTCTCCCTCTCCTCTTGTGCATAGACACCATGAACTTTTGTCTTTTTACCCTTGATTTATTTGAAGTACCAAAACCAGGTATTTAAACAAGTGTACTTCTTGAGTTGCTTCTCCTGGTCTCATCAGGAGAGATTTTTGTTGAACCTGAGGCCACAGCAGAATCCCAGCCCCGCTGTGAGCTGTGGCAGGATGCAGGACAGGCAGAGTTGGCTGATAGCAACACCCCATCAAGTTCAGCTCAAACTCTTGATTTGTAAAGGCCATTTGTGCTCAGCACAGCTCATTGAAATCCAAAGTGTGTATGGCCATTTTGCTGTGTGAATTAAACAGGATTCAAAGAGAGCAGGGAGTGAAGAGATCTACCCTGGCCGTATTTACCCTCAGTCAACCATATTAATTTATCAACTATATTCCTGTGTCTTTAAACACATGATTTTGACTCGAACTAAAGAAGGGCTTTTATACTTTACATTGGAAATGACATGACAAGCGATTAGCAGATCATCAAGAATAAGTCTTCTCTTAATAGTGCTAATAAAAAGGGAGATATTTTTAATGCAGTTCCTAGGATTAATAATTGCCTTTCTGATAGAGTCAGAATTTCCAGCATGAACCATTCTCTCCATAGCCACAGGTGCAGGTGGATGAAGCAGCTCAGAGGAGCTCAAGTTGATCACATTTTCCATGTAAAAGGGCACAGTAATTAGAACTGATGAGGGTGCTGGAGCCAAAACACTGAGTTTTGGAGGGGGGGAAAACCCCAGATTTGTAATCAACAGGGGCAGCCACAGTAGAATTTTTAAAATCCTAATTTAAAAGCACTTAGCAGTAGCATGCTATGCTCCTCCAGGTACTGAGTACGAGGGCATTAAAGGAGAGGTAGGAAGTGTCCCTGGAAAGTGCTGCTATACAGGGGACTCTTCAGTGGAATTCACTGGGATTTTCAGTGCTCACACACCTGAAATTCATGGGGTTTCTTCTTCTGTTTAAGGAAGGCACAGAATTTTTTAGTGCATCTCCAAGATTAAGTGGAGAAGTGAAGAGGTTGTTGTTTAAGATTCAGTTTTGAGGACTGAAGTCAGCCCGAAGGGATAACAGCTCTACACATCCCCATCCTGGAGCTGGAATATCCTTGCAAAACAGAAACATTAAGTTTAATAATATAAGTGTGGATTTATGTCTTTAAATTGCATTTGCTTTGCTGAAAAAGATGCAGAGATCTTGTCTTGATGATTAGCAAATCGATGGCAACTAAAAGCTAAATTTCCAAACGAGTTCAGCCCCCTAGTTTGCAGAGCAGCTTTGTAGCACAGAATGATTTCTGTTTGTCTAAATGAGTGTTAAGATCCTTGGAAGTCTTTACTCCTGGTTGTGGGTTCTGCATGCTTTAAAACACACCCCTGATCTCTTCTAACACACTGAACCCCGAGGAGAAATACCAGCAGGGTTAGAAACCACCACCAGATATATTTTGAGCTTGATTGCCTGTATTATCTTAACACCCTGTTGCTCCAAACCCTCTGAAAAGGACATATCTCATCTTTCTATTGTTATTACACCCAAAGGATATGTCTACACCGCAGTGCTGAGCTGCCCAAGCCTGAGCTCTCTGGAGCTGGAAGCGGCCTCGCTCCGGCAGCGCCCGGCATTTCCTCGGCAGGAGAATTTGGGCTGCTCCTGCCCTGCTGAAAGTGGCTGTGAAAAAGCAACGGGAGCTTGGCTTGACTCTTCTGGCAACACACAAATGCAGCAGGGCAACCACTCCTGATTAGCTCGCTCCCACACCATCTGTTTTCCAAGACTACATGGACTTCCTGGCACAGAGATTCCTGTTTGAGGATAGGAGCTTGTGTACAACAGTTTACCATAACCAGCAAAGCCGAGCTGACACTCCCTCCCTCAGAGACAGCAACAGTTTTCCTCGGGTTTTTTTTGGTTTTGGTAACCCTTTGCCTATTTTGCATCTCTGGTATCACACTGCAGGGGGGCAGCTGCAGAGATTTCTGTGCTCAGGGCAGGTTTGCTGGCACAGAGTGGAGCATCTCGTGGGTAGGAGGTGGCAAGGCCAAGCTGCAGTAGGAAGGAAAAGCTGATCCCCCCAAAATGAACAGGTTTCAGGCCTCTCTGCAGCAGCTCTGGGGTGTGTGGCAGGCTGGAGCCTCCCCAAGCTGCAGGATGAGGTGGGTGAGTGTGGAGCTGCAGATCCCCCAGTGGCGCCCAGGAAGGCTCAGCCCAAGGCAGCAGCCTGCACAGCCCCTCTCCTCACACTCCTCCCTCGGTCTGGCAGTGCTGGAGCAGCCTTAACACAATGCAGAACCCAGGCCAAAACCCAAAGCCACTCTGTCTGTCTAACCCTGTCTGGCAGTGGTGCAGTACATTATTACCTTCTGTAATTCCCCCAAGTTATTTAGGGCTGTCTCCTTATTATCTCAATATCTTGGCTCCCATAATAATTACAGACCCAGTTTTACAAGGGCAATTTTTTTTTTTTCTTGATTGGTTTCCAGGATTCTGTTGTTGCATCAAAGCTGTGCTCGTTTTTGTGTATTCCTGACAGATGTCTACTGGGGGAATTACAGCATGGGCACGCAGAGAGGAAGCCATCCACGGTGAGATTAAGGAAACAAAGAGCAGTTCTGTGAATTTAAAGAAAAAAAAGAGGCATTTCTCATGCATGTGATGCACACCCGGCTGGTCAGATGAGCGCACACACACACTCTGGCACTTGATCTTCTGTGATTTCTCCCAGCTTTTGCCCACCCACAGCAAAACACATTACAGAAGTGCTGTAAGAACATCCTCTGGTCTGTGCAAGGGCAAGGAACAATTAAACGGAATTTGCCATGTCTAATTTCTTACTCTTTCTGCTCTAGCCAAACCTCTAACAGACCTTCACAAAAGAGCTGGTCATTAATTACACTTTTCATAGCAAGGAAACTTTGGTGAGAAGTAATGAAGTGGACAGTTAAAAGTAACTTGAGAAGCAGCTGAGCTGGGAATAAAGCAGAGTTCTGCTGAGTCCTTCCATCTTCACCACAAGTTCACGTGTCTGCTCTTCTCTAAACTCAGCTTGTCCACAGTCCTGTGTGATCTGCTGCCTTCATCAGGCCTTGGCCAAGAATAAATAACAACAACAAAACACCCTGGTTATTTGTACTACAGTGGTGCCTAAAAAAATACTAATTATCCACAGCAGCGTGGTGCCTGAAGGCCTGAGGTGAGACTGGCACCCCATTGTGTGTTAGGTGTTACACAAAACAGGTTATAAAAAGATGGTCCCTGCCCTGGAGAGCTTATAGACTAATTATGCAAGAGAAGGAGTGGGTGGAAACAAGTTCAGAGAGAGAGAGAGAGTGAGTGATTCGATATCTCCCACAGCAGAGCTCGCCAAGTTTCCTGGCCTCTGAACTGGTGCCTAACAAACACAGGTTCCTCACTCAGGAGGGTCCTGCTGCTGCCTCTTGGCTCCCAAGCAACTGAAAAAGGCAACAACTCCTGGCTCTGAAGCAGCCTTGGAATGTGCCTCTGGTCTCTGTCACACAGAGGTCAGGCCCCAGGAGGGTGTCTGAACAGTGGCAAGAGCCACGGGGCCACCAGGAGCCATCCCTGCCACCAGCACTTCCAGCAGCAGCCAAGCCCTTTGCCATGCAAGAGTGTTTCTAGGCACTGCTAAAGGCAGGGCATGGGACTTGTTGGACAAAGAGCTCAATCTGGAATGGCAAACCCTGTATGTTAAGGGCTGGTGATGAGTAGATCAAACCATGTGTCAAATAAATCACCCACTCAGTCCAGAGCTATACATGAAAATACAATTAGAGATTAGCCCATGGAGTGCATAACTGGCAATACATCAGCTACAAATCATTTTAAAAGCATGTAGCTGATCTAGCCTCCTTAATTCCTTGAGTTGTTGATTCCAATTATCAGCAGCCAAGTAGCAAAAGGTTTTTTATCCCAGAAGATTTCTTACTTTTGGATACAATAAAAGTCAATTTATTCGATGATTACTAGGACATGGGCAGTTAATAGGTTGCGTCTGTTCTTTCTCCCCTCAGATACTTCAGAGTGGATCCATTAACACATTTACAGAGTAGACTTAAACAATAATAGTGCTGCTCCTTCTCTGGGGGTACCCAAACCAACCCACTTTTTGTACAGGGCTCTGGGATGTTTTTTACTATTACAGCTCCAGAGGAATTTACATAATTGGCTATGAATAATTTGTAACTTGTCTAAGAGTCTCCATGTAGCTATCTGATTTACTACAGCTTCCCACTCCAGAACCAGCAGAAGATTTTAATACAGTTTTTAATTGCAAGATCATAATTTAAGCATATCAGTGCTGCCTAATGCAGATGGGATGTGAGACCAACTCCTCTCCACAGCCTCCCCTGTACCTGGCATCCAGCTCCAGGAGGGCCTGGGAGTGCTGCAGGGCAGGCAGCAAACACTGCCCCAAGTGCAGACCTCTCTTCCCTCCTTTATGTGTTTGACTCTGAATTATCTGCTTTTTGCAGAGAGGAAGGAAGAAAAACCCTCGTGGTTTAGGTGTAACCTCCTGCTGGGGGTGTTTCTGTTCAGGTGATCCCTCTGTGCACCTTTGGTCACTCCTTCAGTCTGACCACAAGAGCAATAATGCATCCTCCCCTTGGCTGAGGCTGCTGGAATGCAGGTAGGGAACACTCCAGGGATGGATGGATACTCTAGGACCAGGTTTATATGGAATACAAATTACCTTCATCAGGGCTGGAGTGCTGGAGGAATTGACAATGTAGTACCAAAGACTTGGGATTTGGGCAGAAATCTGCATTTAAACTGCTCCTAAGCACTCTCAGGAATCTGCCCCTGTCATGCAGGCAGGGATAGATAAAATAATCTGATTTTGCATAGGTACAGAGAAGTCTCTTGCCTGTACAGAAGTTGGAGATCAAGGCCAGCAGCTGAAACCAGTGAAGTGGACTGGGAGAGCCCCTGTACAAAGGGTGTGTGCCATGGCCTGAGTGCTCCTCCCCACCAGGGCTTCACCCTGGGCCAGGTGTCCTCTGCTCTGTGCCCCAGGTGTGCTCTGGTGTCTCAGGGATGAGATTCCCATGGCAGACTTTGACCTGGATCTGGGAATTCTCCCTTCCCCAGGCACCTCATCCCACAGGAACCAGCTCTCTGCCAAAACCTCCATCCAGTTTGAAATCAGCCATCAGATCCAGAGTCACTGAGCTCCACAGGCTGACTGCACTGGCTCTGCTTCCTAAGAAAATGGCACCAGAAAAAAGATTCCATATTTTCACTCAGTTGGAAGGGAGTCTAAAGCACAAGACTGCAACAAACTTTCTCTCATTTTTTCCCTATACGATTTTTTGCTTCAGCAAATGGAATTTAGGACTGGGTCACTGAATCAAATAGCTTGTTCCCACAGGAAGCCTCTTCCTGTAGCCCATTTAATTATTAATATTTCTGCCCCCCAGTTCAACAAAATCACAGGAACATTCCTATATTTGTTTAACTTGAGGCAACTGCTAATCTTCAGCTGCCTCCAAGAGGCATTTCCAAAGACAGAGGCCATGCTGGTGTGCCTTACAAAACACTGGTTTAATAAAAGATGTTATATCTTTTTCTCCAAATTTCACTATGCAAAGGGTAAATAATTGTTTAAACGCAGTGTTTAGTCAAGAGAGCATAAGCTTCATTGAGGCAAGTCCCCAGTGAGACTTAAGGATATGCCTAAATGCTTTCTCTGATTTGGGGACTGAACAACTAACTGGCCTTTGTTATGATAGGGCCTTTACTGGATTTTTCTCCTTCAGCTACACTTTCTTTTAAAAAAATTAATCCCATCAAACTACTGAAAGAACCACCTCACTTCCTTCAAGTTTCTTCCCAACATGTATAAAAAAGATGGTTTATTGTCCTCAAACCAAACCCCTTCCAGCCTGTCAAAACCTTTCTGTAAGGCAGCAGCGAGCTGAATAATACATTTCACATTAAATTACACAACTGTGTCATCGGGCTAACATTAAAGGTAAGTCATTAATAAAAAGAGAAAATAAAGTGGTCCTTAATTATACAAGACATTAAAAGGCTGAGTGTTTTGCTTCTGCAGCACCCTCACTTTGTGAGAATAAACGTTTTAAGAGCAGTGTGAACTTTTCTGTGTGGAAATCCCTGCACTGCTAACGCAGCTCCTGCTGCAGCCGTGTCCTCGTGCCCCTCCTGGCTCCTTGGGGCCAGGCCTGTGCACAGAGCCAGTTTTTAAACCCCCAGCCCTTCCCACATGGGGTTCTGCTTTTGTTTTGTTATTGATGGGGGACATGTTCAAAAGACTCAGGTGAAAGCACTTAATAGCTAAACCCCATTGATTTTCTGTAAAAATAGCACATCTTGGTGCTTCTGACAAACATCCAAACACACTTTGGAATCTGGGGCCTGACAGGATAAAGCCAAAGGAGCACAGAGGGAATCCAGGCATGGAAAGCTCAGTGTTATGGCCAGGTAATGAGGATGGTGGCAGGGAGACGGGGACACTTGCAGGCTCACAGCCACTTGTGCATCAGCACAGCATGAGGGACACGCTGTCCCTCCTGCTGCCCAGCTCCCAGGTAAATCCACCTGGGAATCCCCACAGCCCTTCTTCAGTCACCAAAGCCACGTGGGGACAGGCTGCCTTCTGCACATCTCCAATGCATGATACCTGTACCCTGTTCTGATACCTGTTCTGTACCCTGCAAGTGACAGCAGAAACTCCTCAGAGCCACAACTCCTCCAGGAAAACCACAGCTTTAAAGCTTTTGGGGACTGCCATAATTGTTTGGGGGTTTTTTGCCTGCAGAACACCTTTTTCCCAGCAGAACAATCCTCTCTGCATTCCCTCCTGGCTCCTCCTTTCCCCTCCAGCTTCCAGAAATGCAAAGCTTCTATGCTGAGACCCTGTCACCCCTCAGGGACTGAGCCAGCCTTGCCCTGGGGCACAGGACTGACAGAATCACCACTCTGGGAGGCTCCCTGGGAATTCCTGGGGTCCCCTCCAAGTCTGAGCTAGGAGAGAGCTCCCAAGCAGGAGCCCCAGCCCTCCTGCAAGCCCTGCACAGCTGCCATGGGATGCCCAGAGTCACCTCCTGGCAGCTGAGCAGAGAGAACAGGGAGGGTGCCCCAGCAAAGGTTTGGGAAAAGAAGGGTTAAGGACACCCAGGAATATCCGTGACTTGCGCTAAGGATAACCCTCCCCTGCCCACAGAGCTAAGTGTAGGAACTTTGCATTAACCTGCTTTTGAGGACTCCAGTCAGGTAGGCTGCAGATCCTTCCCCGGGGGCGGGTGGAGCCCGACTTCTCCAACAAAAACAAATTGCAAGGAAAATTTCCAAGGAAACATGAAAGGTTGTGAAAAGTGTTGGTTTGTGTGGAAAATTTTTGTCCTATTTTTCCTGAAAAACCAAATACCTAAAAACAAAAGTATTTTTGGCCAAACCCCTGAATTTTTCAGTATTTGAATTTCTGAACCATAAAAGAAGTACTTTTCTTGGGAACGGCAGATCAAAAAAAATCCCCCTAAAATTAATTTCCTTTTAGTTTGCATTTAAATTGTCTGCTTTATTATGGCATTAATTCTAGCCTTTTTTTTTTTCAAGAAACGAACTCTTCAGCATTGCACTTATACTGAGATTCAGAAGATCTCTGTGTTGTGGATACAGCCTTTCATCAAGGAGACTAAAATTTTCCACAAAGTTTCAATGCTGGGGAGCCATTTAAGGCTTTGACTCACGTAGCCAAATTGGCCAGGAATTAGTTTGTAAAGAAAACATCAGGGATTTAACCATATGCACATCCCAAATCACGCCTCTACAATCTAATCTAGCGGGTTCTTTCTGTAAATGCCAATAGAATATTTGGTACATATTAAAGGATGCTAATAAAATTTACAAGATGAAATGAGATTCCTGCCACGGACACAGTGTGTGCCCCTCCTTTGCACCTTCCAGGTTTCAGCAGCACAGTGCAACAAGGTTCATGGGGTGTATTGAAATTAGTTTGAAAACTGGAGGGGTGTCTGAGTGATTTCCTTGTTTGGTGGCACCTTCCCTCTGGTGCCTGCTAAATCATCCTTGCCAAACATTATTTACCCCTGGAGCTAACAAAAATGCTTTGAAGAGCAAGTCTCAGCATACCAAGTGTTAAATATTTCACATGTACAGGGGTAGCCTTCATATTAAAAGATGTCTCCTTTACCTTGGAGTAATTAACACATTTGAACTATTCTGAGGTTAAAGAAAAAAAAAAGTATAAAACCAAAACAAAACGGAAAAAAACCCTCAACACCAGGTAAAGACGTTCACCATGCAGTGCTAACCCCAGGAGATCATGGGATGGGTTTGCTGGGTGCCCCTCACAGGAAGAACCCAAAGTCTGTCTGGGTTTCCCTTTGTTGCAGAGAAGCTTTGCTGAACTCAGAAATGGCCACTGTGAGGTAAAGAAAACAAACAAACAAATAAGTAAATAAATAAAAGAACCTTAAAACCAGCAAGAGACACCCTGAGAGGGGAGGTGGGACTGGCCACCATGGGATACAACAGAGCATCACCTCCATCAGTTCTTTTCCAGTGGCACACCAGGAAAAACAGCTCGTGCCAAACCATCTCCCATGCTCACTCCTGCCTGGCTCTGCCAGCAGCACAATTCCTGCTCCTCAGGAGCCTTCAACCCTGAGAAAGGAGCACATTTTTTAGAGAGTCCCCAGCTAAAACACCAACAGTGTGTTCTGGCTCTATTTCAGATCAGCTTCCTTTCCACCAGCCTTGGAAACAGTAAGTTGTGATTCATGTGCAGACACTGCTGTATTTCCATTATTATTAAACACTTATTCCTGCCTGTCTGTGGGGTGGTACAGGAATTACTGCAATTCAGATCCCCAAAATGTCCACACAGTTCTGCTAGAGCTTTTCCTAGGGCTGCATGGGACAGCAGAGGACTGGGGATAATGGGAATTACCCAGGAAAACAGTCAGAGCCTTGGGCTTTCATGTGGAACAATTTTGCACCAGTGCAGCATTTTCCACCATGGCCAAGATGGAAATCAGGAAGCCAAATAAATCACAGGGGCCTTGTCCATACAGCCTTGGGACAGGACTTCCACCAGGTGGATGAGGATCTCTTGGAGTTTCCTGAGTGGCTCTGGAGCCCACAGTGATGGGCAGAGCACTTCTGGAGCCTTGGGATGAGCAGCTGATCAGTGGAGTAGCAGCACTGCCTGTGTTGGTGCCAGGCAGGATTCCTGGAAGCTGCTCCATGGAGTGGTGCTGGCACTGGTGTTCTGCCATTTCATCAGCCAAGTGGCACTGACTCTGTGTCCCTGACCGCCCATCACTGAGGAGGAACATAATGACCACAATGGGGTGTTTTACAGGAGATGGGCCTTTAACCCAAGGACCTCAAATCCCTTTTCAGATGTTCATTGCCCCACAAATTCCACACGCGTGGAGATGGTCACAAATATCCAGAACAGCACAGCACTGTAAACCCATCTCTGTTCACACTGGGTAGACAGGATCTAAGATGTCATGGACAGGTTAAATGTTCTGGTTTGATTCCCAGGGATAATAAGGGTAGGCTGAAAGTAGGTCCTCAAAATGGAAAGGCTAAACCAGGATGGCTTCTCCAAAAAGCTTTCCAGAAAATCCAGCTGGAAATACCACAATGAAAGCTACAATGTGCTGAAAATAAAAACACACCTGATGCCAGGCCTGAAGGTCACCCTTTTTAAATCCTGAAAAGCCAATGACAGACTCCAGTACAAAACCAGGAATGTGGAGTGCCTTGGTGAAAGCCAGCACCACAAACCTCAGCAGGGCCATGGTCTCACTTTCTTTCAGTTCCCTCGCCAGAAAAGTATCCTATAACTTCAAAAGTGGAATGAAATTCAGGTGCCTAAACTCTCCCTGCTCTCTCATCTATCCCTGCACTCAAATCCCACACATGGATCCAGGGTCAGCCTCAGCACAGGGAGATGGAGCTTCACCCTCCAAATCTTTCATGGTGTTTCTTCCAGCAAGTCTGCCCAAGAGCTCAGATAAGGAATTATTTCCCTGAGCTCCCAATTCAGTATTACCGTGCCTGAGCAAGCTGCTCAACTCAACAATTCCTGTTTCAGAGTTATAGAGGCCAAGCCTAGCTAATCTTTCTTTAGAATTCATTCCCCAAATCCCTGAATAACTTTGGTTGCCCTGCGCTGCCCCTTCCGCACACTCCAACGTGCGCCACGCTCCCCGTAATGAGGGAACTAAACCCTCACACAATGGCCTAGGTGTTTTATTTCACATTCCCCACTGATTAATGCTGAATGCTGCCATACAGAATATCCACACACTTTACACTTAATGCTGCAATATCTGTACCTATCTATAGATATAGATATATACTGCAATAACCTTGCTGCTTTACTTTACAGCCGCCAATTTGTGCAGATGGCCACAGAGTATTAGTCACCCCAACATTCCCCTCCTCCTCCTCCTCCTCCTCCTCCTCCCAACAGCCTTGTTCTCAGTCAGCATTTCACATGGCATTTCCTTTCAAGGTATCCATGGCTATTTTTGGCCCCAGAGTTCCTGGTATATTAAACGCAATGAGCCACATCCTCGGCTGGTGTAAATGTGCACAGCCCTAATTCGGTCAGTGGAGCTGGGCCAATTCACAGCAGTGGAAACAGTCCCATAAATCTGTTATCAGACCAATACATTAAGGCAGCTTATTCAAACTACTTCTGCTCTGCTTGTATTTATTTACAGATAACCCACAGCAGGTAAGGCTGATGGTCCTGCACCACAGCAGGGACTGACTGGGGATAAGGACAGACACGCAGACAGGTCAGTCAAGCACTGCTCTGGTATTACTGAAAAACCTCTTCTCTCTGGTCTTCTTTTGCCTCAACAGCAATTTGTTTCAAGCCCCAAAATGGGTGAAGACCATTTTAATGTAAAAGGGAAACAAAAGTGTAGCTAAAAGTGAACCTTGCCACACCTCCCTATCCTGAACTGTTTCCTGGTTGCGACATCCTCTGTTTTCCATCCAAAAGCCAATTTTTTACCAGTCTCTAGGCTGGCCTTTCAGAGCAGCCTGTTTCATACAGCCTTCCCAAACTCTTGGCAATCCAGCAGAGCAGCAGCTCCATGTACCATGCCTACAGCCTGGAGACACTGCAGAGGAGCAGGGCACAAGGGAAAAACCCCAACCCATTAGACTCTTGCCTGAGTTCCTTAATGCTTTGAGGTGAATGATTTCGGCTGTAAGAAAAAGCCTCCTGACAACAAGATCTATTAGTGTATGGAATAATCTTCCAAGGGAAGTGATGGAAACATTGCTCTTTGGCACACAGCTAGTGTTTGTCCAGACTAGTTTTTAAATATACAATCCTGAATTGGCACAGGAAAAGTCTAGTCGAGGTAGTTGCTCTTATCTATCTCCATATTCCAGGATAAATCAGGTCATCTCCTTTGTTCTAGTCTAAAAATTGAGGAATGCACTTAAAACAATTCATGCAGTTTTAATCAGCTATGATCTCCCTTTTATGATCCACATGGGTTGTATCTTATTAAATTAGATATATCTGGCTGTTTCTTTTTAATCATCAAGTTTTTCTAATATAAGGCAGCAGCACTGTCTAGCACAGCTGGCACAACCAGGGCTGTGAACACCTTTGGGTCTCTCCCTGGCTATGCCCCAGGCTCCCAGGCAAGTAAATAAACCTCTACTTAAAAATAAAACCAAATCACTCCCTAATTTGTTTTTTGTCACTCAGAGAGCCTGGGACTGACTTTGAAAGGCCATGAGTGTTCATGGCTCTGGATAAAGTCACCAGCTGAGGGGAGCTGGGGTAAATTTCTGAAAGAGAAGGGGTCAAAGGCATGGAAATAGTACAGCATTTTTGTGATATAAAAACATGGAAAAAAGATCTATACTGCAGGCTGAATAAAGACTGAGAAGCACTGCATCCTGAGAGTGGTGATTTCAGCCACAGTGTTATTTTGAAAGATTAAATAATAGTCATAATGTCCAAAACTGGGAAGGAAGGTGAGTCCTGCAGAGAGTTTTGCTTTGAGAAAGATTGGCAGCTGCCCCTCCTGGAAAAAAAAAAGAAAAAAAAAAAAAGATAAAAAGGAACACATGCTATTAGCACATTCCTATCTACTGGAATGTGAGGTCTTCCTCCCAGTGCTCCCAGTCCAGCATCCCTCCCTCCCCCAGCAAAGGGCTCACACACAGGATGTCAGAGTTGAGCTGCTTGTGCATCATCCCGCTGGATGGGACACGGAGCAGCACTGAAAAATGGCAAATTCCTGCCCTTTGCCTTCCCGAGGGCTCTGCCTCTGATCTCAGGGGTGACACAAGAGCACAAAACCCCCGTGGATTCCGAGGGGCTCATGGATGTGATTCCCTGTGCTTTGTACAGGCCCCCACCCTGAACAAGGCCCCTCCAGGGATGGATTTGCAGCCACCACCCTCCAGTGCAAAGAAACCCCAATATCACAGATCACCAACGTAAAGCATCTGCCTCAACAGATAAAACCTGAGGTTTTATTTTATGAGATTCTGCCCATTTCTTATAATATTTAAATCATTCCTTGAATTCACTGGAGTGAACTTTTTTTAGTGGCACAAAATTTTTTGAGAAACAATAAATATACATTGGGATAAATGTAAAAAATGATAAATAAGATACAGAGCAGCCACTCCAGCAACCACAAATTTAGCCATATTTTCTTTCCAAGGTCTCTATATCAGATCTTATCTCATGTAGGAGACTGGTTTTCTTTCTCTCAACTCCCAAACACTCATCTGTTGTTTTGAAAATGAAAAGCCTGACAGCAGAACAGGACGTCTTCAGAAGAACATGTCTGATATGAGAAAGTCACAGTAACTCTGGCATTGCTTAAGATTCCAACCACTGTTCCTTGGTTCAGAGTCTGCACCATTACTCAGTGTCAAATTTGGTCGAATTGTGATTAAAGAGTGTGCAATGGGTCAGAATAGAGGCAAGATGCAATGGATTTAATAGAGGACACGGTCATATTTGGGGGCACTGAATAGTGTCTTGAGCAGGAATGCAGAATTGAAAATAATGCACGTTTCCTCGAGTAGTTATTTTGTAATTTTGGTAGGGGTTTGTGAGCTTATTCTAAATATGACGGCAAGGGGAATTCATGAAACATATCAAAGCAGATGAAAGTATTTTGGTTATTATCAACTGTACTCTGTAGCTGCTTTTTGTACAAAATAACTGAATTCCTAACTTGATATTCAAAGGGACAAATATACTACACCCCACAGGGAGGAGGTGCTCACTCCCTGGTGTCTGCAAGCACAGTCTGCTCTTATTTTTGTGTCTGGAACACCACTGAATGTAGTGAAGGAGTTTTCTAGCCCTAAAGGTACACATATGGATCTTTGAGTTCTCTGGAAAGCCAAAGCTATTGGGGGCTTCCTGCACTCCTTGTTATCACTCTGCAGCATCTGGCTCGTGGTCAGCTGTTTCATGTTACTGACTTCTACATTTGTTTCTGAAGAAATTAGCACAGCTTCCTTCAAATGCTACATTCTGCAGTGGTTTTGGTTTTGATTGGAACATCTCGTTGTTCATCTTGAAATCAAAGTCATTTATGGAAGTTGCAGAATTTTAATGTTCCTCAGACTCAAAAGCATTTGTTTAACCACCACCAGACAAGGAGATGAATAAGAGAGAATGTCTGCTCTTGATTTAGTGGGACCAGATTTTTAGAAGAGCTCAGCAACTAGTGTCTGTCTTCAACACACTTAAAACTCCTTTGGACAAGCTTGGGTGTTTATTAGTGCTTAAATGAGAATGACTCTCATGAAAACCATGCCCTTAGTGAACTGGACAGTTAATACACACTACATATTTCTATATTTCCATCTGAAGGAGGGGATTTATTCATAACTTCAACCTGCAATTTAAAAGCAGCTTTTGAGTCTCATTATTTCTGCACTGATTTTATTGTTCACCCAGAAGGCCCATCTGCACCACTGCTGAGCTGTGAGCTGCGTTCAGGAATTGCTGCCTCCTACAAAATGATATGCAGGATAAAAACAAAGAGACAGGATCTTCTTAGGTAACTTTTGTTTAAGCCCTACACAGAGAACAGAATAGATTAAAGCAGTGGGAAAATAAGAGATCAAGTCTTGTGATGTGGCATAGGGTGCTCCTTCCAGGCAACCGCACTTCATTTCTCTCCTCTGGTGCTTCCAAGTGGTTTTCTAGGATACCCCTGAGCAGAACTCATTGTAATAACTGGAGGAAATAAATTAATGGAGAATTACCGCAAGGTTCATCTAAGAGAAGTTTTGATAAACAACACTTCCAGGCTGAGATATTCAGCACAGCCTGAGGAATGTGGACTTTCCCACTCCCGTCAAACCGAGCGGCTGTCGGTGCCTCTGAGTCAAGCTGGGAAGTGGCTGCCACAACCACCAAAAGCAATCCTACATTTCAGGTGCACTCAGAGATCAAGAAGTGCCCTTAGACTGGAAAGTTCTGACAAGGCAAGAGGTGAAAGAAAAAGCATCTGACCCACCCAGCTGGCAGCAGTGCCAGGCTTAGCCTCAGCCTCAGCAAGTAAACTCTGAGGGGAGTTGCAATCTCTGCATTCCCAGTCTCTGTTGAAAAAATTGTGCAATCTTCAGATGGAGGAGACAGAAAAAGGCACAACAGGGGAATCACAGCCCAAATGCCACCCTAGATACAGAGAGATGGCCCACACATGTGCAAACCAGAACAAAAAGCTTACAAAAATCTGGGCAAATTAAATATTATCATATTGCTTCTGTCTGGATTCTCCCCAGGCAGAGCCCCTCTGGGCAAAGGGATAGCTCATCCCTGAGCATTACATTATTTAAGTCTTTTCCAGACCAAGATTTAGGCAGACCTTAATTGGTGCTGGTCTTTAGGCTGGCTGTCTGTATGGACAAAACGTTTCCCACTTGAAATTATTTCGAAACCACCACTGACACCTCTGCAGCCACAGGTACACCTGGTACTTCTGTATTTTAAAAAAGCAACACACACCTCCCTGGCACTCTGAACCCAGGTTCTACTTCATTGGTACCCATAGGATGATGGTGAAGTCATCATGATTGCAAGGGATAAACGAAGGTTGACGTTGGCCTGTTTAAATTAGAAATTTTTTTTAAAACCTGTATATTCTTCCCATTGCTAAATCTTTTACAGAGGCTACTAAGGCAGAGAGCTGCTGAGCTAATCCTCTTTGACTCCCTGCCATCCTGGCAGGTACAGCAAAGCCTAAGGTAAAGTGGAGCATCAAAAGGAAAATTAATGTCTTCTAACAGCAATTAGAGGAAATTATTTAGATATAAATCTTGTTTTATATCTTCTCATACTTGTTTTTCAATCTTTCCCCTTTGATTTTTTTTCCTTTCAGGCTTTTCAGAAAGAAACATTTAAAATCCATCCTGTAAACCAGTGGCATAATTAGCTGCATGTTACACCTGGTATTTTACTCTTCTACAGAGTAATTCCTTTGAGCTTTCTTTTTTACTAAGCCCCGAGGTCTCCTGAAACTGAATTTACTTGTTCTCTCATCTGCTGGCTGACAGGAACCAAAACCCGGGCAGGAACTGTAGGGTGCCCTCCTGCCACCCCTTCTGCAACTCCCAGCCATGGCAGAGGGTGACCAGAGGTGCCAGGTGTGCCCAGCCCTCTGAGGACAGGTAAATTCACCTCCTGGTTGCCAGCACTTGGCCTGTGCCATGGAGCAAAGCATGTAACCTAATTGTGCTCTGATAACATCAAACAAAGTCTCTCTGATCCAGCTCCTGGCACGCAGCCACCTTATCTGGGGTCTGATCTGACAAGGCTGCCGATTGATCAAATCATTATCTGCTGCTGTAGGTGTATCATCTAACACCAGCCAAATTCCTCCAGTTGCTGCTTCTCTTTTCCAGGGAGGATACAGGGCTGGGGTGGCACCTTCCCCATGGAGCTGGGCTTGTGCTCACCCAGGGCAGGCCCTGCTTTCTGCTTCCCCAAGAGGGTTGCTGTGCCCACGGTGTTATCACAGAAAACCTGCAAAGAGAAGACAGAAAAACATTTATCTCTTCTCAGCACTGAAATCTCCATTTCCAGAGACAGCCCAGCACAGCTAAACCTGTCAGCCCTTCCAGCTTTGCCACATCCTCCAAGCCTGGCTCATGTTGTGCATAGAGTGGCACTGGACCTTTTGGGCCCTGTTTCCACTTCCCTGTTACTCCTCACAGGATCACTCCTTGGTAAAAAATCTCAGCTATTTGTACCTCTGCAAACCTGATCTCCACATGAGCCTCTCCCTGGAAATGCCTTCCCCTGGAAATGCATCCCCATTACTGCCCACAAAGGACAAGGCCTGGCTTTTACCATTCCCTCATAAAGCACCAGGCTCCTTAAATTCTGCAAACAATCTGAGAATGAGATTTCCCTCTGAGCAGGAACACACAATTAATTACTCCTGCTTTTGAGAAGGTTGAATTGGACTTTTGTCTGGAGCTACACCTGAAGTGACCCAGCCTGGAGGGCTGAAGGTACCCGAGGCCCACACAAACTGCAGATCTGACCAGGTAACTCTTCATTTTGGGCAGCTTTGCTTTTGTTCCCATCTGAAGAGGGTGAGTAGAGCAATTCTCAGAGAAAGGAGGCAGTCACAGAACCATAGAATGTCCTGATTTGGAAGGGACCCATTGAAGTCCAATTCCAGTCAACCACACTGCAAAACTCTGCAGACACTTCTCGGCACTAAGCTCCTGGTGAAGCCATTCCATTTGTGACATATCCCATCTCATCAGTCCCCAAGGAATGAAGATGACACAGGTGGATGTTTCTCCCAAGAACAAGCCTTCTCCTCCTTTTGTAACCTTCAATCTCAGAGTTACAGAAAGGGATTGGCAGGGCCAGAAGATGCTGAACCCATTTTAGCACCACTGATTCAGGTCAGCATTTCATCTGGCCACCTCGTGGCACTTCCTGGAGTCCTATTTCAAAGTAAGCTATCCAAGGTAATTTATGTGGTTTATATGCTTTATTTTATCCACATAAATCATGAAACAAAGTCCATAGGGAACAGGCACTCTATACTTATCATAATATGTAACTTAGTTCCCCAGAGACTGAGTATGTACAGAACAGCTAATAAATGGTTCAAAAAAAAAAAACCTAGGTCATTAAATCTTGTTTTATATCTTCTTGTTTCCATCAAAGTATGCAGGAGTGGAAATTCTCTTTCTAAGACAGGCTCCTACTTTTCAGCCAACTGGGAATAGAGCCAGCTGAAAAGAGAGAACCCCACATACAGCACTGACAGCTGTGCACAAAATTCATGAGCTCAAGAGACAGACTGCTGCAGAGACAGGTGTCCGAGATCTAAGTTTAGCTTGGAAGATTAAAACAGTATCTACTAAGAATGCATTTATTCTAATCCTCTCTGTGCTAGAAACTACACATGCATCACTGATGTACACATCCTGGAAACATCTGAGACGTGTCTTTCTTGTGTAAGATTCTAGCCCATTGTGTTCAGGGATAAAATAGGTTAGTGCTACGACCACAGAAATGCACAGCCCAGCAGAGGGATGCTCCTGCTGTCTGAGGAAGGGCTGGGAGCGGTTGGGATCCATGGGCACAGAGAGGTGGGGTCCAGGCTCTGCCCACCCTGGCAGAGAGCAGCCCCACCCCAGACGTTCCCAACACAGTGAGGATGTCTTATGTAAATAAGAGCTCCGAGGCAGATCAGGTGTGGCTCTTGCAAGACAAATGTGCTTGGGAATTATGTATGATTCCATGTTTAGCTACCCTGGTACAAATCCAGAGTAATTCTTTTGATCTTAAGGCAGCAGTGCTCTAAATGCACATTAAATGGAGGAATGTACCCACTGTCCTCACAAGAGCCAAAGGTACAGGAGGACTTGGCTGTGGCACCTCCCCAGTGGAGTTACAGGTTGGAGGGAGGCTCTTCCCCTCACTGGCCTGACTGGGTGAAGAATCCACTTCCTTGTGACAACCACAGATAGAGAAGAGCAGATTTTGATGCCTTAAGCTTGTAGTCCCTAAATTAGAGACAGCCTGGGAAGGCAGGAGATCCAGGTTTTCACAAGAAACAAAGGATGAATCACATATTTAGCATCATGTGATATAGTGCAGTTGCATTTATAATTGTCTATCAATACAGGTAGAAATTATCATGTTAATACAAAGAAGTTGATAATTTGGGTGACATCGAAGTCATAAAGTCAACAAGAAGACAGGCTTAATAAACTTCACCTCCTTCACTCAGTAAAATACAGGGCAGGTGCTCACCTTTGGGACTCTACAAAGCAAAATTCCTGGGTTCATAACAAAAGATTTACAGATTCTTTCCCCTCAGAATGTATTGAACCATAATGCTGGATTTTTTAGAACTATTATCTCTCCCAGAAAAACAAAAGTAACAGAGGGCAGAGTATTTTAAAAGGGCAGACTCTTTAACCACAGGATTTCTCCTCATCTGTCATTTCCACAGATTCAAGAAAGCTCCCCAGTTTTGCGCGGGGGGAGAATGGAATTTCACATTCATGAAAATTTGCAAATACTTGTTTAATTCAGCACTTTCACAGGGAGACAACATATCATTCCTAAGATCTCATGGCAAAGCTGCTCCTAAGGCTATCACAGAGATTACTGTGTTGGCGCCAACCAGCACAAAATTATAATACATGGCTGGAGCTGCCATGCAATTCCTGCAAGCAGCAGTAATCCCTATCCTTGCATCATCAGCCCCAGCCAGCAGGAGGTCATGTGATGGGTGCTCCAGACGACGTGGGGGAGGACAGGAGCAGGGAGGATGTTTTTAATTTATGTATTTAACATATCTCTAATGGGCACCTGAGAACTGAGGCCGCAGAGTAACTTTTCTGCAGCCTCTGGGAAAAGCTCTGTGGGGAATTGGCTGGGCAGTGAGAGGATGTGGAGGTGAGGAACAGGGCACAGCTTCAGCAGGAGCTAAACCAGCCTAGGGGTGGCCACAGCCACACAGCTGCAGAGTTTGTAATTCTGAACACCCCCAGAGCAGGCAGAGAAACCACTGCTCACTGGGGAAGAACTCCCCAAACCCACTGCACCCATCACCCAAGGCTGGGGCAGGTTCTCCCACCACTCCAGCATCCCAAACACCTAGGAAATAATAATAATGATAAAAATAACAATGAGAATAATCCCTACAAACCCGCCCATGTAGTAGGGAAGCAGTGGCTGTCCCCGCAGTGCAGAGGGACATGAGGGCACGGACTGAGCATTTTTCCTCAGAATTCCCCATAAAATGTGGCAGACTTCCAACATGTGGTGCTTTCACAGCAGGATCAGCTTTCCATGCCGAAGACTGGTTAGGAGGGGGAGCAGTGGGAACTCCATGGGCTGTCCTCAAAGCCTCCTCCTTGGGCTTTCCCACAAGCACATGGCAAAGTGACTCCCAGTTAACAACTCATCACAAAATGAAAAAGCATCTTCCCCTCCCCTCTGCTTTCAGGGCAGCTCATGTGTGAACTGTTTAACTTTGTCTGCTGGCTCCTCAGGGCTGGGCCTTTGCAGTTTTCTCTGTGGATTCCTGCCTTAATGCAAGAGGAGAAAAAGAAAGAAAAAAGAATAAAAAATCATCATTCCAGCACTGATATTCATGAACATCCCTCGGGTTTCTGACAACCCAAGGGTTTTGGCCTTATTGTGATTCTGTGGTAATTCACAGCTGTTCCTACCCTTTCCCTGGGTCACCCCTGGGACCCCAGACCCTCCCAAACCCACCACAGCCTCAGGACACCACAGGAGGGGTCCCACACCTCACAGAAATGAGACCCTTCAAGGAAGGCTTTGCTCAGGCCTGTGAGGTTAAAGCTTCAGGGGAAGGAGCACTAATATGTATTTGAAATGGAGAAAACAGCCTGGGTGGTGAACCCAACAACTCTGTCCCAAAGTTAAACCCCAAGAGTCTTCTTTCCAGGGCTTGGGGACACCCTCACCATCCTGCTCCACCCACCCCAGGTCAACAGAGGAAACAAGACCCCAGTGAGACACCAGGCTCATTCTTTTCTTCTCCTAACATATTACAAGGCCACTAAATGAAAAGGAATGCTCTTTAATTCTTCAGCTTTCAACCCTTCCCAAGCACCGCTTCTTTATGGATTCCAAACCAGTTTGACAATACACGGTTCTTTTGGTGTACGTGTGAGTTTTGGAGCAATATTTAACAACTAAATTAGATGTGTGCATAAAACACGCAAGGCTGCCTGGATATTAGGTGGTGTCTTGTTATATAAAGGCAAGAACAAAGACCTTTATATTGCAGCAGGCAGGAGCAGCCCAGGTTTGTGCCCAGGTTCACTGCTGGGAAGTGAACTAATAGCTCAGGTGTTTTAGGCACCATTATTCATGGCTTTTGTATTAAGCCATTCACATTCTTTTAAATTCCTTTTTAGGCTGCCCCTATTATTTTTAATCCCTGCCATTTCCGAGGCCCTGTGGCAGAGCTCTGCAGTGCTGGTGTGGTGGAGGCTCCACTCCTGGGATCACCATCCCTCAGCCACAGCACAGAGGCATCAGCTCAGTGTCCTGTGCTCCCTGCAAGGGAGAAGGAGCTCCCTGGCCAGAGGCCAGTGCTCTTCAAACCAATCTGCACATGGCCTAATCAGAGCTGTGGTCGGCACTGTATCCTCAATTTGTTGAGTCACATCAATTTGCTGAGTTTCCTCTCCCTTTAGAAAAACACACAAGTGCCGTTTTCTAAACATATTAACTCTCTTCAGGCTATTTTGTTGTGTAAACAGAAAGACAAGTGACTGGGCAATGCAGGCGAGAAACTGATGCTCACTGTAGCCTGAATTCTTTGCAACTTCACTAGATTTGTTACATCAGTTTAATGTATCTTTTGTTTCATGATGCCATTTTGAGAATTATGCTGCACCCTTTTTCTTAGACAACTCCAGCTTAATTACAGCTGGGAAAAAAACCATTACACTGCTGGGGGAGGACGCCCTCCAGTTAAACAGAAACTGTTGCACATCTTCATCCATGCTCAGAGACCCTCCCCAGTGCCCAAAATGCCAATAGGATTAACCCTGAGGTTGCCAAAGCCACAAATTGCCACCAAGATCCTCGAACCTTTGCTCAGTCACAGGTCAAAGACCTCCCCTCTGCTGCCAGTCCTAAAGCCTGGTGTTCTCCTGAACCCCATCTGGAGCCAGCACAGGCATGAGGCACAGCAGCCAACCCACAATAATCCCACCATTCCCGCTCCTCACCACTCCTCCCCAGCTCTGCTGCTCCCTCCTGCCCACGGGAAAGGCTGGCTGGCCCCAAAACAAGTCCCAGGAGGGCCCAACTTGCAAATGAGGAGGGCAACATAACTGGCTTTGCTGCAGGCTGCAAGAAACAACACACAGGCTGCTTAAGGTGACTTCAAGGTCAACATGAAGCTGCTGTTGACATTCCCTTTCTCTTGGATTTTTTGCTGATATCTTCCATCAGCCTCTCCCATCACTTCTGGGAAGTGCAATCATCTTGGTGGCTGTTGTCCACCCCAGAACTGCTTTTGGATGGGGCTCTGTACACTGCTAGTGAAGCACACCATAAAACAGGGCTATTCCTAGGCTGCCTCTTTTTGCAGGATGTTTTCCATGCCACCATGCACAGCTTGTACCAAGGTAAAGATTTTCAGCTTTCTTCCCTTTGTACAGTAAAAACTAAAGCCCAATATTCGTTCCCTTTTGTGTTACAAGATCACAACCAAGCTGCCAATCATCTGGCCAAGGGGGTTATGCAAGAGTCAGGTTTACTGTAAAGTTGTACAAATTTTATAGGACCACAAACACTTTAACTACCATGATGCTTAAAACTCAAGAGCATTTGGAGAACAAGGGGAGTTATTCAGGCTCCACACCATTTTGGCTGCATGTTTTCCAGGTGTATGATTTCACCACATGGAAAAACACAGCCATTGCCAAAGTGAACTCATAAAAACCTTTGATGAGTAAAGTTTGGATAAGCACAAATCATTTGAACCGACAGTTGGTCCAATTCTCAAAGGGGTTTGGCAGACATAATATAATTCGTGGTTTCACACACAGACCATTTTTCCCTTCCCTCCTCCCCCCCAGTCTTCACAAATTCGGAAGATGTTGTTCTAGAAGGTGCACTGGGTTGGGTTTGCTCTGTTTTTCTTTTCCCCCAAAGGGTTAGGCACCACACTCTTGCAACTCAAAGCCATTTGGGGCTGTGAGTAAGCCAGCAAACAGGTTTTCCAGAACTGTGTTTAGATAGTTGCATGATCTGCCTAATAGACATTTAAAAAAAAAAAAAAAAAAAAGAGAGAGAGAGAAAAGAAAAATTAAACTCTGGGTCTCTCACCACCCATTTGCTAGCAGGCACGTAATATAAGGCAAAGGCTTTAACAATCTCTTCCTCTGACACATTGGAACATGTTATTTCAAGATGTGTGGCGTCATTTAAGGCTGTGCCATGAGATAACAGAGTATTTACATCTCGGGGCTGGGAGCAGGGTTGCTACAGCTTTTAGACATTATTGACATAATATTTTCTTTGATAAACAATCTATCAGGAAATTGTCATATTAATAACTGAGGTAATGCCAGGGACTGAGCAATCCTACACAGTGCAGGAGGCAGCTAGAAATAACATTAGAGAGCACAAACACAAAGAAGAAAATCCTGCTCGAAAAGGATTTTGCTCAGCCCTGCTAGGGAGAAAAGAGTTCATTTCTCACTTCCACTGCCCTTCTCTATCCACATGGGTAGATCCAACAGGCAGCAGCTGTTCCTCCAGAACTGGATTGAAACACTCATCCTGTAAATAGAAAATTTAAAATTGACCAGCAATTAGGAAGTTTGGGATATTTGAGCTGTAAAATCCTGTGTTTTGCACTTTGTGATGCAAATGAAAAATGGGGAAAGAGCAGATGTGTAATTTCTATAGCATGAATTATAATTCTCAGTAGACTTCATACACCTCATCTTCAACAAGTCAGCATGTTATCCTCGCCTTGGGTCAACAGACTTCCAGCAAATCAGTAGGGCTTTTCCCCCAGCTTTCATTTGAGGAATTTTTCCACAGTTCAGGAATAATTTGTAAACTGGTAGTTGCTATTTGTAACTTCCCAATGCCCAAACAAAATCTAAAATATTCAAATTGCCAAAGTAGAAACTTTGGGTGGTCACATAATGTGTCTCTGTCCCTTGCTCAGGTGTAAAAAAGAGAATCAGCAACACACAGAGCTTCTTGAAATTAATTCACTCCCTGTGCAAGCTTTGCTGTATTTCCTTATAAACCTTTCCAATAAATACTCCTGAAAATTCATGCCTGCAAATTCACTGGATGGAATAATCAGGGTAAGCACATGCAAAGCAAGAAGCAAACTGAATCACCTTTTTGTTTGCTTTTTTGAAATTTTTACTATTTGCACCATTTGTCCCAATCCTCTCTCTTTTCACCCTCATGAATAAATCATATTTCCTCCTACGGGAATTCCAGGATGGGACAGAAGTGGCCCTCGTGCAAGTCAGAGGCAAACCCAAACCAGAGGTGTGGACAACAATCTCAAATCACCATCTTCCACAGCAAGAGCCAGTTTTTCCACGAAACCAAGCTGTGTTTTTCCACAGCTGCACTGCTGTGCCAATTGCCCTTCCAAACATCCCTGTGCTTTTTGGGGTCTCAGGTGTAACGTGCACATGCACTGGGGAGGTTGGAAATGAGCTGGGCCTTCCCTCTGCAGGATTTAATCCCAACAAACTCCCCTTGACTCCAATCGAGGCCCTAAGTCGTGACTTGCTGCCTGTTCAGCTTCCTGGGCTGTTCTGAAGAGCTCAAGCTCACACAAGCCTAACCATTCCCCTCACTTTTACAAGCATATTCATGTTTGCTGTCAAACGCATGAGTTACTTTTCTCCAGGCTATTGCAAGAGAGCAACCAGTAATTACTGCAACTGCACAAAACGCTTTTTTATTTAGAAATGTATTTCAAAATGGGTTTGGTGATTATACCATCGCTCTCCCAAACTAGGGAGTCACTGGCAAACTGTTCTCCTGCTCTGGGTTTGTAGAAGGTCGGTGCATTTTGATTTCCTACAGAATAATATTTCCTCTGCCCTTCCCTTTCCATCCTGCACGAACTGATTTTTACCTTCTTTTTTATTCTGTGCCTTTAGGGGCTTAGTGAAAGATTTCCAGACAGGAGGAAGTGTGCAGAAATGCACATTCAGTCATTACTGAAGCTTTGCAACACAAGTTCTTTGTGGAGAGAGGCTCCAAACCTCGGCTTGCATGGGGAGCCCTTGGGAAAACACTTCCCTGCACGGACTCAGGATGGCACCAGAGCTGGAGCTCTGGGGCTGGGTTTGCACTTGGACATCCAACAGCAGCTTCCAGAAAAGTCTCAGCATTATTAAATACTAAACACAACACACACTTTTGATAATCCAACTTTTATTTGGTTATCTACATTTGAGTTCTGAATATCTTCCAGAAAAATGTTCTGCCTCTCTCAGGAGAGACCCCAAAGCCTCCAGATTTCTAGCAGAGAAAAAGTAGTTCAGGAGGCAGGAATTCAAGTTTCAGCTCATTAGTTTTATTTATGAAATCAAATTAATATATAGGTAATATATATTTATGGACTTGTTTATATAGCAACTTACAAATATGATCTAATAATACACCACACTTGTTATATAAAATTTTAATGTGTATTACAGAAAAATCCTACAGGCCCCCAGTGAGTTATCCTTTCCACAGAGTCCCATGTTTACACTGACTCCAGCTGTTTCTTTGGACATCAGTGAGGACTGTCAATAGGACTTTTCCCACACATGGTATATAATTACAAGCTCAATCCTTGAGTGACACCAGACTTCACAGATTCAGAGACTACATAAAATCATACTTCTCTAATTAGCTTTTAATCAAGCACCAGCAAGTAAACATTTAAACAGCTGAGCCCAGACCCCCCTTTTTTTAGAAAATTGCTTCCACTGACAATTAGTGTTGTAAACTTTTCCTGTTGTCCTTTTGCAAGAAGAAAATACTGTTGTTATGGACAGCAACTAAAGAATACTTCACCTTTTCATTCCTGGTTCTACAAAGGCAAAAAAGGACCCTTTATTTCAGCTAAAAACAAAACAAAAAATAGACTGGGCACTATTTTTGGGGTTGAAGGCTCATTAATAAGCAACTGGGACCTCATTCCCCCCACTGGTTAGAAGGTGAAGGATGAAGATGGCCTGGAAATGGTGGTTTGGAGTGGTCAGGTCTCCTACTCTTCTGCTGCCCACACTTTGTTAAATATACATTATTATTTATGCAAATCTCCAGCTCAGGTAACTTACAGAAGCTCACCACTGTTACAGACACTTCAGCGTGCAGAACCATCACAGAAATCATAACAAAATCTTGCACAAGGACAAAACATTTTGTTCAACATATCTGCGCTTCCCATTTCTTTCAATTTTTCTTTCTTTTTGTGGAATCCTCAGCCCTCACAGAGCATCTACTGCTTCCCTGGGCTTTGATTCCCCTTATTTATCCCTTTATTAATGAATGAAAGCATCCTTAGGCAGAAGGTGTTGTCCAGATCAGAAGCAGGCAGAGTTTCTCAGCTCTAACTTTTATCCCAGCCCAAAGAAAACAGGTATATAAATTGCAAATTTATGTTGGATTTGTCACTTCAGCTGAAAAAATAAAAGTCATCAGCCTGAAAGTGCTTACACATTTTCAAACTGAAATTAATAAATTAATTTCAATTAACAAGAAAATACTGCAGGCACTTTAATGAAAGGAAGCATTATGTACTGAGTCAAACAGCATTTGATTCAACCTGAACCAATTCCCCTTTTTGGTCCCTTCACTACTATCACCATCCCTCCAAAATCCAAGGAGCTTTTTAAGAAACATTTTCCTTGCAGCTTTTTGGAGCAGACTGCTCTGCCTGTTTATTCCCTGCAGCATTTCAACTCCTAACTGCCTCTTCCAGGAAAATTTGTGCCTACCAGTATCAAGACCACTGTAATTAAGAAACCGGAGGAATTCTTGCTGGAGACAAAACTGTCCCATTTACTGGTAAGATCAGGGACAATCCAACAGATTTTGTTTTATTCTGGGAAATACAAAGCTGCTGTGGAAGGCAGATTTTGTCCATGCCCAGCCTGCTGGGACAGGAGCTTGTGAACATGCACCCTCCTTAGCCAAAAACTTTTTGAGTCACTCCATCCAAGAAAATGTTCCTTAAAAAAAAAATAAATTAAAAAAGTCAGATCCCCTCAGCCATTGTCACCCAGGGGTCAGAAACTACTTAAAATATATAGATGGATCTGAAGGAGTTTAATGGTCTGTAACGACAGATACAGAGCCCCTCCAGCTGGATGTCACAAAAATGAGAGTAGTCACTTTACGAGGAGATGTGGCAAGAGGGATCCCTTCACTGATGCTTCCACCAGAGCTCCAGCTAATTACCTGCCAGATGGACATGGATGTGCTCACAGGGGCTGGCTGCAGTCAGAGGGGGTGTTTAACATCCCCTGGACTGCTCTGCTGCTGTCCCCTGCCAGTCCTTCACCTCTGATTCCACATGAAGGCTCAGGCTGAAATGCCCAGTTCTGCTAGGACATGGATGTGGATCCATTGGCCATTTTGGCAATGCTCAGGGACATTTCTGCTCACTGATTTGCTCTCTTAGCAGCTGGGGATTGCTCAATCTGCTCAGCCAGGCTCTCAACTGCAGCCCTTGACCACTGAACCTTCCCTTAGTGGTCCCATCCTGCTGCAGAGCCATAAAATGCAGCCTGTCGTGCTGGGAATAGGCTCCAGATTTGGACACACAACAGAGCGGGACAGGTTTAGGAGGTTTGGCCCACAAGGAGCGGAGAAGGAGGAGGATTCATTGCTAATGTCCATTCACAAGCATTTTTGGCTTGAAATCATGGGAAAAACGGGCTGTTACTTGCTCCCAATGCTTCCCCATCCCTCTCCAGCTGGCTGCTGCCTCTCCAGCAGAACAGGTTGGGATTGCTTCCTTGGAAAGAGCTGGGAGATGCCAGCTCTCCTTTCGGCATTCTGCAGAGCCACCTCTGCAAGAAAAGGAGCCCCATTTCTGAAACATCCCATACAGGGAGAGATGTTCCCAACTACACAAAGAGTTTTTCTAAGGTTTGCAGCCCTATGGCAGAACTCCCCAAAAATGAGCACTGCACAGGAACTGTGCAGCACTGGGGATGTGATCTGTCCAGTCATGGTGTGGCTGCTCTGGCAGGAGCCTCACACAGCACAGGGAACACTGCACATGCAGCACAGTCTGGGACAAGATTACTTGCAGAGCCCAAATGTGTAGTCCTAGTCAATAAAACCTCTTCATCAGGGAGAACAAACGAGGCAGAAACATCTTTGGGGCTCATTCCCACCACTTCCTCCTGTCCTCCTGATAAACCAGCCCATTCCCTCCCAGGCTGTGCTGCCGTGCAAAGCTGCATCACACCCTGGCTTGTGGGATTACAGAGACTGTGTGTGAATGGGAAAAACCCTCTGGTTGCTATAGGCACCTCACCCTCTCACCAAGGCACGGCTTGGACTGGCAAATGGGGTCCTGCTGAACTGAGCAGCACCACAAATTACAGCGTGCAAACGTTAATGGGGACCACACCCTGGAGGAGGGGAGGGGATTGATGTGCAGCAGCGTGACAGGGCTGGACAGAGGCAGCAACACAAAATTGCCATCACACGAAAGCTGCTAATTGGAGTTTAACTTGTCTAACCAGCCCCTCTGCAGCACATCAAGGACAAATTTGCTACCACCCTGGAATTTGTACTTTCAGGTCTGCATTCCTGGTTTGCCAACATTCAATGTGTGTTTCAGGTGGAGCCAGGAAGGGCTTTCCTAAAATTGATCTTTAATTGTGAGCGCAGACCTAAGGTGGAATTCAGCTGGATGATTTACAAATAGGAGGTTTGAGGGTTGGTGTGGTGGAATGAAATTTGCTTCATCAGAATCCACAGCTGATCAAATTCAGATCCCTGTGCACAGACTTCACAGACCCAAAGCAGTCAGTGGAATCACTGAGTCTTCGGGACAGAATTTGATTAAGGACACTAAATATTATTTTTGGAATCAGTAAGCTTTCCTGGAATTCTGCACAAAACCTAACCTTGCAAACAGGTGCTGGGAGAGGCAGAAGACACAGGAAAAGCAGCGTGGAAAAACCAGCAGATGTCATCTCTCTTAGGGATGCAATATCCCAGATGGAAAGACAGGAATGGGTGATGACCCTGCTACAGGACAAAACAAACTTCCAGCCACACCAGAGACCCTCCTTTAGCCAGGCACTGCTGAACAGAGAACTTCAAACAGCAGCAGCCCAGGTAGAGACCCAGTCTGGCTCCTGAGGTGCTGTTGACCCGGAGCTAAACTAATTAGCCCCTTTCCTCTTCAAAGGTTCTCAAATGCCACTTGGCTGCGTCACTCCACACCGGAGAACTCTGAAGCGGACTAATTACACTGGCAAATGTTTGATTGAAAATTACACTCAAATGGCGTGGACTGCAAGAGGTTACCTCCCTCTAGTACAAGAGGCCTGATTCAAGGCTCTGGGGCAGCTCCCCTTTAAAGTCAGTGTAATTCTGCAAGTCCAGGAAGCATTGAATAGAGAAAAAATAAACTTATTTTTGGCACACAGGCCAGATTCATTTTACCAGCAGTGCCCCTCTGATGCTGATGCAGCCCAAACGTGGCTGGTGAGCCCATTACAACCTTGACTGGCTCAGATGTGGGCAGGAGGAGGGAACCACCACCTTATTCTCCATGGACAGCAGCCCAGAGGCACAGCTCAGCCAGAATTTTAAGCAGCTAAAAAACTAAACATCGAAGTGAGACTCTGTCCCAAAACTTCCTGTGGGTTACATTTGCACCTGAGTTTCTCTACCTGTAAAATAATAATTACCCAACACACCAGTTCTTGTAGGACTTAATTAGCACTTGTCAACCTCTTAGAGCTCCTCAAGGGAAGAGGAGCTGTGCACCATAAAGTACTAATTAATGGACGGAGCCTTTGGAACAAAGTATACGATTCTGTTGTTGTCAGATCTAATAGAGCCATAAAAAAACAGGGCTGGAAGGGATATCAAGAAGTAACCTAGGCTGTCCCCCTGCCCTGAGGCATGATCAAGTATATCTAAATCACTCTTGATAGATGAATACCCCTAAATCTTGGGATGCTGGAGCTGTGGATTAAAGTAGATAAAGATGGGCTCGTGTTACACGTGTGTTGGGCTGCGTGGCTGTGCTGAGCACAGACAAACTCTCCCTCTCATGGGGCCTCTCCAGGGCTCCCTGCCTCCCTGCAAGAGGCTTTGCTGCACCCACAGGGTGCTTTCTGACTCCAGCTCAGGAAAGGAAAAGCTCCACTGCAGCATGCGAGCCCCAAATCTCCAAACTGGAATTGATGAGACTCTCAGAATGGGAAAAACTAGGAACAAAGCAGAGAGGTGTTAAAGGATCTGCTCGTGGTAGTGAGGAGCTTCAGCCAGAACCAGAAAATGAGTGCACGTCACCCAGGCCTCAGACATGGCTGGAGTGCAAGACTTCCATTTCGTAATACCTTCTGACCATTTCTGTTGTGTTTTCCCCTCTTTTCTCCCCCCTTCTTCAGTCCCAAGAATCCATCTAAAATACCATTTGGCATAAGATATTGTGAGAAATTATAGTCACTTCCAAAAATTTAACATATTTATGATATTTGCCTTTTAATTGTGAGAGTCAACCATCACGTTATTCATCTATCACAGTATCATTCAGATGTGGCTTCTGAAGCATTTCACAGCCTTAAGTGTAATATTCCCTTTTTTTAAGCTACACAAAAGATTTTTAGAGGGTTTTCTTAAATGTTTTAATTGTAAAAATGTGTCAATTCAAGCCATCTTTCCAAGACATACATGCAAAGTATAGTAGGAGATACCTTTTATTTGATTAACTTCACACAGGAAAGCTTTTGAAACTTATACTTTCTTCATCAGCCTGGTGGATAAAAGCTAAGCCAGGCAACTGATACAGCACTGCAGAAGTTTATTAAATTAACCAATTAAACTGAGGCAATACACAATTTACAGAGGCCAAGGCAAACAATAGAAGGTGGAACACACTCCCGGGGCTGAGGCCATCGAGTCGTGTCAGCATTTCCATTATGAAGCTACTTCAGAGTTATTGTGGGAGGTGTGCAATAAAAAAAAGAAAATGGTTCAAACCACTGAATTCAGTCATTCTTAGGGATTCCCAGACATGCCCAGGCGGATGGAAGAGCAAGATGCAAACCAGTTTTTCCCTAATTTTGTCACTCAAATTAGAAAGGAGGTGTGGCCTGGGGAAACAGGTTGGCAGTTCCAGGGGAAACAAAGGGAGGCTGGTTCTGCACAGTGCCCTGCTCCCGGCTGGGTGAGAATATGACCATAATGAAGGTGATTAATCAAGTGCTGCACGTTTGTGTGGGCTGAGCCAGAGCCTGCCCAGTAACAGAGCCCTTTGTGGAGAGGCAGCAGCATCCTGCCCTCATCCCAGCCACCCCACACCAGGACAAATCACAAACACTGCAAAGCTGTTTGTGTCCCCAGAGCTGAAGCACACAGGGGTACCTGAGCCTGGGGTTTGTCACCTCTCCAGTGCTGAACCAAAGGGAATGCTTTTCACAACCAAAGGGAGAATCGAGTGCAAGCTGAATTCCCCCAAATATTTGGGTGGCTGGCATCAAATCCCAGTTCAAATCCCAGCTTTAAAGGCTGCTCCTTCCCTATAGAAACAGCACAGATTCTCTGGGTAACACAAAGATCAGGTTCTTTGGATAACAAAGATCCAGTGGTTTCAGTTGCATTTCACAGCACATGAAAACCTTTTCATGAGGTGCAAACCTTTTCACACAGCGAAAAAAGAAAGGGAAAAAGAAAAATAAAAAAAAATTTTAAAAGAGACCAATATGGAAACACTGACACCACATTTACTGTAACAGCCTGATCAGCAGCAACTATAATTCTCCTTCAAAAGGTCACACCCACAATGCTTTCTTTGGCCTGTGTACCTTGTATATTGCCTTGGTCTAACTGGTTAATTTAATAAGCTTCAGAAGTATTTAGTTGCCGGGCTCAAGCAGTTGGACACAATTTAAAGCCAGGTAGCCTGGCATGTGACCACAAGTTGGTTTTGGGATGGCATCTCCAGGGTCCATTGCAGCATCCCAGCTCTGCTCTGTCTCCTCTCTGGAAACCAAACAAGCCCAGCTCAGTTCCCAGCAGCACAGAGCAGCCACAGGGCTCTGGGGAGGGGAGCAGATTGACAAACCAGGGGTAAATTGAATTATTTCAACCCCCTCAGTGTTGCAGCCCTGCAGCAGAGTTTAAAGGAGCACTGGGAAAGCACAGGGGTGTTTGGGAAGAGGCAGGATGCCATGGCAGATAAGGACCAGCCTGGAACCCAGGAGACCCACTGCTGTTCCTGCCTTTGCCAGTGGCCCACCACATGACCCTGAAGAAGCAACTCCATGTGGTCTTTTTCTTTCCCCTGTTGCTCTTTTTCTGCTTTGATTATGAAGTTTTCCATGTGATTTCATCATCCTGTTTGTACAAAATATGTATTTGCATAACATCTCACACAACAAGGCCCTGATCACAGCTGGGGCTTCTAGACATAAAAGTTATGAAGAGACATATTAGCAAATTCAGTGTGTTTCAATGCCCATTGTGAGTATTTTGTAACCAGCATTGGAGATTCCACCAGAATCTGTTGTTTTGCCAAATGACACAGGACAGAGGAAGGTCCTGCATGGAGAATGTTGGCTGATCCTGCTCCTTGCAGGCAGGACCTGGGGGGCATCTTTGGAGATGGAAAAGGAATTAATTACTTTTTAGGCTAACAGCAAAATGCTAGAACAGCTGCATAGCTCCAACAACCCAATAAAGACATTTTTCTACCCCAACCTCCAATTTCACCAGATCTTCTCACGGGATGTTGGTGCCTTCAAACCCAGATTCATTGGTTTGGCCTCACATGGACACACTATTCAGTCCTAATGTTACCAAAGGCTATGCCTGAAAGAATACCTCATGGATCATTCCCAAAATAAACATTATTTCTGCCCGGTGTGTCTCCCTTTATACTCATCTCCAAAATGGTGAGCCGCCTATGAACAGGAGAAAAGAAATGAAGACAAGTAGTGCCCAATCTCCCATGCCCCAGCTTTGCAGTGAACAACTGTGTGACCAAAGAGCTGCAAAAAAAAAGCATCTGAGCCAGCAGGGGCTGAGCTGGAGCCACAGGTTCTGGCAGTAGCAGTGGCAGTGCCCCAAGAACAATACTTAGAAGGAGTAAAGCAATGGCAGCAGCCCTTGGGCTGTCCAAGACCCAGAAATCCCATCCTTCTCTCTGGGGAAGGTACAGGATTCCTGGTAGCACCCAGGAGTCTGGTCTTACAACCTACAGGAAGGAGAAAAACCAACTGTAACCTTTATCCCTTTCCAAAGCCCCACAGATCTCCCCAAAACAGAGGCAGAACAATGACACCAGCAGCAAATTCCTGCTGTTGAACAGCAGGAAAGAAGCAGCGTTTTCAGAGCTTGAATTTTTGACATTTGTCCTGTCAAATGCAGATTGGATTTGGATAAGGAAATTCCACACAGGCCAGGAAAATAATGGATATGAAAGTTATCAACATTCACCTGGCAATTCCTGGGGTCTTGAAGGCCTCTGCAAAGCACCCACTTGCACAGTGCCAGGAACCCTAACAAAGTGCCACAATTATTCCAAAGACAATCAGATGGCAAGTGCAAAAGCAACTTGTTCAAGAGTTTATTGAGTCAGTTGTTGTTGTAGGACATGAAATAAAATGACACACTGGAACTTCTAAGGTAAAAAGAAGGGAAGTTTATTTTCCGACTTTAACATTTATAGATTTTCAGAAGTGACAGTTGATTGGAGGATGAAAGTGCCACCTCTCCAATGACACTGGACAAACCAACAGTCTATCAAATTTCTTCTCCTCCAGAAAAGAATGTAAAACAATAATTATTTACATAAAGTGCATGAGAAAATTCATTATAAGAATATAAACATCAGAAGGCTTAGAAAAACTTAAAAAAACAAGGCAACAGTCAGTGATAGAATTTGGGACACTTAATTTTCACCTGGTTCCCCAGTGCACCCCACAGTGCTAAAGGGCAGGATCCAACCAAGCCTGTGCTCACCTGCTCCTGCTGAGCCCAATGGAAATTCACCACAATTTCTGCAAAATTTGCAGTTGAGGTTCTTGCCAGGCAAAGCTGTGGCATTCCCTGCAGAACTGCAGCATGAACAGCAGTTTGGAAGCTGGGATTGCAACACTCAGTGCTGTGCAGCACAAGGTACTGCAGCCACTCAGAACAAACCCTCCCACACTGAACACTCCTTCTCTGCGTGTTCCAGCTGAAGCTGGATGTTCTCTTCCTCATCTCAGTACCTGGGAGGGGGTTTTGTTGTTCTTCTTTTCCTATTTTGAAACTCCTTAAATGAAAATTGTCCTTTTAAAGGGGAAGACAGGCTGGATGGAGTCAAGTCCCTGTTCCCTTTGGTGATTTGCTGCACAGGCAGCTGGGACAAAGCTGGCTGGGATGTCAGATTCCTGGTGCTTTAACACAACAGGGACATTTCCCCCTAAGTATTTCTCTAAGAACTCAAAGATTTCCTTCTCCAGCAAACACCTGAGCAGAAATTACTCACCCATTGTGTTGGCAACTGGCACAGCCCTCTCAGCCCTGGTGCCAAGCCTACATTTTTATTGTTGAAATACAGAAAAGGGGAATTTTCCTTCTGCAGCCTCCAAAAAGGCTTGTCCATCTCTATTTCATGGAAACATTGAATGTCCTGAGCTGGAAGGGACCCTCAAAGGTCACCCACTCCAGCCCCTGGCACCTGCACCCCAACAATCCCACCCTGGGCATCCCTGAGAGCATTGTCCAAACTCTCCTGGAGCTCTGGCAGCCTTGGGGCTGTGCCCATTCCCTGGGGAGCCTGGGCAGTGCCCACCACCCTCAAGACCTTTCCCTAATATTTTGCATAAATTGCAGCCTTATGCCTGTTTTTGTTAAGAGGGGTAAGAGATAAGTTGGGGTAAAGCATATTTGTAAGACCAGCCATACAGAAAAGTAATTTTTTTCAAGCTCATGAAACGTTATAATGCATCTATCCCTAATCAAATCACTTTTTATTTTTTCTGCCTGACTTCCTTCAAAAATACTGCATATATATGATCATGGTGTGCATGAGCATGCATCTCTAATAACTTTGGAATGAGTTGGTTGCTTTCAGCCCAATTTGAGAGCGAGACAGGAGTTTCAGAGCTGTCACGTTGCCACAAGTTTCATGAAAACAGGCAACTGGATGGGAAAGAGAGATCCAGAGGCTGGAAATGTGCAGAGTGAGCTCAGCCAGTGTCAGACACCACAAAAATGACATTGTGAAGGCACTGACACTTGAAAGTGCCTCCATGGAACGTTACAAGCAGCCAAGAGATAGAAAGTCACAGTACACCAAGTCCTACCTGAATATTTATTCTGAAGGTTATCATAACATAAGTAAAAAAAAATGTCTGGCCTTCAAGATACAGCACTCAAAGGAGCAGGCAGGACAGCTAAATACTTCAAAGGAAGCCTACAAGCAAAAGTCTTATTAATTTCAACTAAATCCTGGGCTGGACACTCCTCTTACACCCCTGTAATCATTAATTTCAGAAAAGTGACTTCTGATATACCCCATGGTAAGCCCCAGATCATACAAATCCACTCTTTATTGCCTGAGCAGTGCTGTTGAAAATCAATAGGATTACTCATAATGGTAAAGTTAAGCACCTGTGAAAGTGTCTGCAAGACTGAGGCCTAAGGCCTGGTCTAGGCACAGCTTTTGTACTTGAAAACCTGGTTCAATTAAAGATTTGTTTCATTTTTGGTTTTATTTTTAAAGAAAACAACAGAATAATTAAAGCCATACAACCACTTTAAAATGGACATTTTTTTATTGCTATAATGGGAACTTCCAACAGCACAGCCATTCCCAGGTCACTTGTGCTGCTCCAACTGCACTCCTGGTGCAGGGAATTGTGCCAGCCCTGTGAACAGCAGCCACAGCTTCTACACCTTGAGCAGCTCTAGGAGCAGTGCCAGCCCACTCTGTCTACTCAAAGCTCTCCAGAAAATTCATGGAAAGCACCTGAAGGAACAAGCAAGACCCATGTTTGAAGGACATTTGGTCTGGAGCCTGTCAAAAAGTAGGAATTTTTTATTTTCTCTCTCCATAACTTGCTTGCTTTCCTCTGGGTGTGCACACATAGGGGGAAAAAAGCAACACCAAACACACCTAAGAAACTTTTGAGTCAGGCTTTCATCTGTGCAAAATTAAGGAAGGTGAAAAAGATCAAGATTGCCCCACAAGAAGGCAACAAAAAAGGAGTGAGCATTCTGTGGAAAGCACCACAAACTTTAGGAGATGCCAGGAGGAAGAGGGGGTGGAACAGTGAACTAACATGTCTGGATTGCTAAGAGGTTAAAAAAAATGTCACACTTTCAAAGAAGAAAAAGACAAAAGACATTAAGAGTAAACAGGAAATTTGGGAAATCTATTTCACTCAAAGTAGCAAACATCTGGAATAAATTGTCAAGAACTTAAGACCATCAAAGCAAAGTATTAATGAGGTTAAGAGGCAGCTAGGCTGGAGGAGGAGACTGAGGAATACAGGGACAAAGGAAAGAGGTGGAGCTGAGAGAAACCTGGAGGCAGCAGCCTCTTTTGCCAGAGGGCTTTGTTTCTCCCTCTGCCCAATACCTCCTTATCTTCTCATTGCTCCAGGGGTAAAATATGGGGGGTTTCTACTGGATTTTGCTTTATGGAAAGAAAACAATTCTTTTTTCTTTTTTTTTTTCCCTCTAAGAATTCCATGCTGGGATCCATGACATGGTACGTCATTGTTGAACTCCCAATGTTTAACTCAGAAAAGCACAAGAAAACGAAATACATGCTACCCCTTCCACCAAGAGCTTTCTGAAATCTGAAGTCTTCATCCCTCCCTTTCACACTTCAAATTAAGAATAATTCTTACTTTTGTTTCCAAACGTTGCTTAAAGATGAAAAACACCATCCTTTTAATAAAGGGATTTAGTAAACATCTCCATGGATTCAAGAGCTGTCTCTTAAAACTTTTTGGTTTAAAGTAATTCAAACCAGGCTAAACAACACCTTTAAAGATGACAAAACCCAGTAGGCATAAATGAATAAGGAGTCTAAGAAGGAAATACTTAGCATGACTTATCCTTTAATATACAGATCCCTCTCTAGTAGGGATAATCAGAAAGCTCTGTTGGCCCTTACTCAAAAGGAGGGAATGGTCTTCCATCTCTGCCTGGACTGTTATTAACTATATTGGTTACATTCATGGTCATTAACATCCTTTAAAAGATGATCTTGGGATTTCATTTTCCACCTCCCGTTATTGAGCAACGGAATATTCGTAAAACAGTAGACGGAAACAACTCAGAGAAAAAGAAAAGAAAAGAAAAGCTCCAAGTTCCCAACCCTGCCAGTTAAATTACACTAAAGCAAGGATTCAACAGCAAATTGATTTGGGAGCGGCAGGATATATGCACACACATGAAAAAGCACACTGGGGGGGGATGGAGAACAATAAAACATGCACTTGCCTGTCCTCTGCTCTAATAACCACATGCAAACTTCAGCCAAGCCTGACAGAGTGGGAGAGGTTTCAAAGATATGAAGTTCCTGTGGGTTTCACAGTGCAGGCAGCTGGGTAAAGGACAAAGATGCACTCGAGGGCTCCACCAAACTCAAGTGTTTATGAGACACAAGAGAATCCACCCCAGCCTTCATTGTGGTCTAATAGCACAGGGCCCTCCTGCTGTTTGCTATCAGCCAGGCACCCACATCTGAGGAGTCAGTGTTTTATTGGGAACATCTGCTCTTGTCTTGGCGAGAGCAGCTGAAGCTGTGCCTCAGCCTTTTCTCCATCAGCTGTTTCCAAATCCATTCCTGCCCCTTTCTGCCCACAGGGAGCCAGCAGGGCTGGTGGGAGGTCACCTGGAAAGCTGAGGGGCGCTTCCTCAGAGCCCCCCATGCTCCCACACAGTGCTGGGGCTTTATTTTTAACCCAAAGTTCAAGAAATACACCTTGGTACTTGCACAGAGCACTGAGTGATACCACAGGAGTTTTGAATGACTGGACACGTTCAATGTACCCCGAGTTATTTGGTGAATTTAGCCACCAACACAGAGGTCATGAGAGGAGGGCTGACCTCTTCAAGGAAGTAGTTCAGAGGTCTGAAGTGGCCTCTGGTCTATCCCTCACTACACTGAATGCAACAAAAGCACCAAAAATCCTGTTCCCCACATCAGCTCTTCCACAAAACGCCACCAATACCCACAGCAGTTAAACTGGCCCAGGCCTCTTCTTTTCCTCCCAGTCCTAACATGGAAAACCAAAGACAGCAGGGCTTTGAGGAGCTCAGCTCTATTTTTTGTCCTCCTCCACCTGGAGATTAAAACATAACTAAAGGGATCCATCTGGAATAAAAATAAGGATTTTTTTTTTCCTCCTCCTTCAGCCAGGTACACGGCCAGGCAGCCTGGAGAGGCCCTGCCATGAGGACACACTGCCCAGCACCCCAGGGCTTCACCCATCCCAGCAGGCACAAAACACAGGAGATCTCCAGCAGTAAAAGCAGGTGGTTGTTTTTCCAGGGGCTTTAATGAGTGTTGTAGTGGCTGGAAAAGGTGATAAGCTTTCTGTGTTATATGAAAAGCCAGGGGGTTACTTTATATAATCAGCCACAGCTGACTAAACAGGGCACTGAAAGTCACTCACAGCCAAGGGAAGACAAAACAACAAAATCCCCACAACCTTCCTGTCCCCCCTCCCCAAAGAACCCATTCCCCAGGCACAATCCCAGGGCTGTTCCAAGGCCTCCAACCCCCTAATTAAAATCCTCCTTGGAAAAAACCACCAGCTTACCTTGGCATGCCAAGGCCTCAGCCCCACCTGGGCTGTGCTGGAGCAGGGGCAGCAGGGCCAGGGCAGGACATGGAGCAGCCCTGGGATGAGCCCACCTCATCCTCTCTGGCAGCTCCTGTGGGGCAGGGCAGCCCCTTGGCATTAACAGCCCCCTGTTAATTAACCTGTGGGGCTGGAGGAGCTCCAGCTGTGGGACAGCTCCTGGTGCCTCCTTGTGTTTTTTCTCCCAAGGTACAGAAACACTGGAGATAAGAAAGAGGTTTCAAACATGTTGCATTAAAAACTTGCCAGTTGTCTTCAGCAGCAGCTCAAAGGCATTACAGTATTTAACAAATTGGGATTTGAATTTGGCACACCTGAAAATATTTCACATGGACTCATGAGGCTGCAGTTTAATGTAAAAATGCAGGTGGAAAAGCTCACATTCACCTCAGCAAGAGGGGCCCTGGCCAGAGCCCTCAGCTGGTGGCTGTAGCTCAGAGTGGGAAGGTAAAACCTGGTGGCATTTGGTGCCACAGCAGAGAGGACACTGGGGATCACTGCCAGCAGCCAGGCTGTGACAGCCTCAGGGGTCTGTCCACACTGCCACATACTTGTTTCACCTTGGAACAAAACTGGATTTTTCCACCTTTTCCAGGGCAGTAACACACTGTATTTCAGCATTACCTGTTTGTACAAAGCTGGGTGAACTGTAACACCAATTTAAAAAGAAATCACTGGTATTTCCAGAAGGCTTTTTGCAATTCCAGACAAAATATGGATACTTGTACTGCTTCAGCACTTGGTTCACACCAGTATTATTTTTCCAAGCATTAAGTTCTGTCACAGCCTTTGCACTCTCAGCCTGGCTGGGGAGGGGCACAATCCTTGCTGAAACTGGCTAATGCCTGTTGTACCAAAAAAAAAAAACCAAAAACCCCCCCCCAACAAACCAGCCCTTTCTGGCTGCTATTTAATCTGCATCCTTTTTACATTGATATCTTAAAGGCACTGCCTTACCAGGAAAATCATGGAGATTTATCTCTTTCTGGCCTGTTAGAGGAAGCCTCTCCCCATCCCACCCTACTCTCTGGTCATGAACTTTCTACTCATCACAGCTGTGGTGGTACCTGCAGCTTCCAAACCTTAAAGGGACAAGGCTGTTTGGATCTCCCCTCACTTTTACATAAGTCCTCTTACCCCAGGAAAGGGCAGCTGCTGTCTTTTAATCATTATTTTTTTAAAAATCCTGCCTGGCCTGGCATCTGAGCTCTGTATTCCTGCTGAAGCAGCTGACCAAATACAAGCTTGCTCGTATATTTTGCAAAAAAATTTATGTTTCTCAGGTCAACAGGCACATTAAGCAATTGTTTAAACTGAAAGGTACAGTAACAAATGGCAGCAGTTCACCAGATAAGGACTCAAGGAGGTATTGCCATGCTTGACCCTAAATACCTGAGTTAGCATTCCTGGGCTCCTGCTTTACAACCAGTGGGGTTGGACAGATGCTTGCAGGGGCTGAATCAGAGGAGAGAGGAGCTTAAGTGCCACAAAATCCCTGTTCAAGGACCTCTCTCTCTTCAGCCTCTGAAGAGAAGTCCTGCAGAGAGGAACCCCCTTGAATATCCACCACATCCAAGTGGCCAAAGTGGAGTCAATACCCGTGAGAATCCCCCAAGTTCCATAACCCTGATAAAACTACCCAGATCTATATGTCAGGAAATTGTTGTTTCAAATACTGTGCCCACATTTGCTTCAAGGATCCAGATTCTGGCTGCTTCCTATGGCTCCCAAAGCCCTGAGTTTGGAAAGGGGCTCCATAGCAGGGAAGGGCCCTCAGGTGCTGCAGCTGGACAGACAGCTCTGCACAGCACCAGCATCCCAGGAGTGTTCCTTCATCAGCTGGGAGCTCATGTCCTGGGTTCACAATCCCTGGGATTTGGAGATTTTCTGATAAAAGCCATGGGCTCCCCTCCAGGAATCCAAGTGGATTTACTCTTGCATATAATCCAGCTGGACTGAAGTTGTTTTTTCCCCATTTACAGCGGGAAATCCCCTCTCCTTGGGCATTGTCACAGGTTGGCTCAGAGAGATGTGGCTCGTGGACATCCTGCTGGTGACCAGCTGAATTCAAACAGACTGAGGAGGAATTGAGGTGAGGCCCAAAGGTGCAGAACTTTCTCTGTAGCTGCAGGCATGTTAAAGACCAGTGCCCCTGAGTACAGTTAAAACATGTCCAACATGAATTATCATTGATAAAATCATTTCAAGATGACAAGGGAGAAGGAAAAGGAGGAAGATGACACTGTCCCAGGGTGAGATACTGTTCAGTATTAATATTTTGGAGGGTGAAACAGAGAACATACAAAAATTTTGGATGATGGGCTATAAGCTAAGGCAGCTTATGTGGAGTTTGGAGGATTGGGATAGAATTCAGAACAGCTTTAAATAAAAGGAGATAGAGAGCCAATGAGAAGGAACTAAAGATCAGTGCAGGTTGTTACATGGTAGAAGAAAGTAAAATTCAAGGAGAAATGGTCAGTAATTGGTCAGGGTGTAGCTGCTTAGGAGGTTTGCAGTGGGAAGGCACCACAGGGGATTGTCCAGACCAAACCTCTTGCTTGGAGCAGCATGAGGATTCCCAGGGCCAAATCCAGCTGGGTTTGGGATACCTCCAGCAATATTTGGGAGCTCCACAACCTATCTGGCCAAGCTGTTCTGATATCTGATCACGTTCACAGTCCAAGAGTTTAAAGGGGCTTTCCTTACTCCAACATGTCCATTGCCTCTCATCCTGTGCATGGACACTGCTGGGATTGCATGGACACTGCTGGGAAGAACATGGATTTGTTGCACTCAGTCCCATCACCCAGATCATTGATGAAAATGTTAAATGCTCTTGGCATTGTTTTCAAATAGAAAAAGGAGGCTCCAGACAATCTACACCTTGTTAACATTTGTGAAAATTGAAGGTATGTCCTCAGATAACCCCTGCTGGCACATTACCAAGGTAACAGAGGCAGAGGGAATCAGATCTGAGGAACTTTCTGGGATAGAGAGAAGAAGCTACAGGGGGATCAGAAACAAGCAGTTATTAAGGAAGAGAGGTCTGGAATAAACTTCTACCCACATTGCCTAGAAACATTCATAACCTTCAGTGCTGCTGAATCACAGAGGGGGGGATTGGTTTGTTTGGCTTTTTACAGACAACCAACCTCTGAAATAATTATTCCAATCTTGCTGGTGCTGGAATTTTGTGTCCAAGTTGGCATACGATGTTTAAAAACAAAATATGTACAAATTTAAGGTAATCCTAAAGAGAGCAAGAAAAATTAGGAGTGGAGAAAAGATTACTGGGAGGAAAAGTTGGAAAAAGAATATTGAAAAAAGAAAACTAAACAGGCTTTCACTGTGCTAACGTCATTACAGAGAGGATGCAAAGGATGAAATTGGCTTAATTTGCAGACAGAAAGATTTAGGTTAGGGGGAAAAAATGCATAAATCCAAGGCTAGCTTTGGACTTGAGGCTACCTACAAAGTTTAGACAGGTCAGACAAACGTTTGTAACAACAATCCTGCCTCTAAGCAGAACAACAAACTGGGAGAACTCATGAGAACCTTTCTCTGCAGTCTATTTCAAAGGCTGCTCTCCCCTTTCACAAGGTTTCAGAAAGGTTTATGGGATTAAACTTGCAAGAGTTAATAAAATACATTATCAATTCTACCCTGCTTCTTTGTTTTTTTTCCATCCAAATAGTAATTGTTTGTGAAAGGACTGACACTGAAGAGCAACTGCCAGGGTTCATGCAAGTTCATTTCCCATCTGATCATTTTAATGATGCTTGGTGAAAATCTGTTTTGTGGAATTAATCGGAGCTCTTTGTTCCCTTTGGTTATTTGAATCTTTATCCAAACCCCACAAGCACAGCCCTATGTCCCCCTATGAAAGTGGACATTGAAATGAAATTGGGGTTGATATAGGCTTGTTTTGAATCTTGACTATTTTCATCATGTTTATCTGAACATTTGTCCTTCCCCTTTATAGAAGGGGAAGCATGACAACCCCAAATTGTCTTGCATGATGGTCCATGTGATGGTCCAAGGTACAACCAGATTGGTGGCATAACCCAATCCAAAGATCTCTTCAAGCAATCTGCAACAGGCTCCTCAGCTGCACTGCCCTTGAAGTGCCATAATTCTGGGGTAACAGACAGAAAAAAAAAAGTCAGAAATGGGTTTTGAACCAAGATAAAAGTGCAGCAACAAGGAAGGAGCAGAGCTGCAAAAAGCCTGAAGGCACACAGGGTCAGATGGAACCCGGGGCTTTGCACAGCCACAAACCACTTCAGAGGGTCTGCAGAGCTCTGGTGGTTGGGAGCACTCTGGTGGTGCTTCGCTGTTTGGTGCTGCAGGGCATCACAGCTGCACCCTGGTTTGGTCCCACCAGGAACCAAAGGGAATTTGGACTGAATTCCAAGCAGAGCCTCTGGTTTAGCTTCCTCCAAAAAAGTTACCCAGGTTGCTCAAGGTAAGTAAGAGTAATCAAGTGATTTGCTTCAAAATTGCAATCCAAACTAAACCTCTCCTCAAGGTAAAGCCTGGCTCAACCTAATCCACGCTCAGGTGGTCCTGCTTTCCATCCTCCCCACAGCTCCCTGCTCCTGCCCCAGCTGCAGGTGTGAGGGAGCCTGCAGCAGGGCAAGGTAAAGTGACCTCAGCAAGATCCAAACAAGGCAGAACTAAAGAGGGATATCAGCTCCCAGAGTCCAGAAAGGAAGTTTAGGGAGCAGAGAGGTTTCTTCTCAGTCAGCACCTGCTGTGTGTGTTTGAGCTCTAGTGCTGACTGGAGGGAGAGAGGGGGTGCAGCCAGGGGAAGGGGAGAACGTGGAACTGCTCAGACCAGACTCCCATCAGCCTGAGAAGTCACAGAAGCTGCACTGGAAGAAGTCATGCAACAGTTACAGATGAAAAAAGACTGATCAAAAACTGTGCTTTGATGGAAAAGTGTGACCTCATCTTTCAAGAGCATTATCCTCCAAGTTTTTGCCTACCAGCTTGCTTGAGGAAAAGTAAATCTCTCTAGATTGAGGGCCAAAGGTAAGCCTGAGTGCTGTTTCATCTCATCTTCAGCCTCATTCTGAAATCTTCACACACTGTAAAAACCATAAGCGCTGTCTGACATCTGATGCCTGAGTGACTTCAGCTCAGTACTCATTTGGTGGGGAATGTGATTTTTGCAAGGTAGCATTACACTTTGTACATGTGTTTGTGCCACAAAAGAGCATTTTACAGACCCACCTCTCAAAAAATTTCCAAATTAGGTCTGCAAATGAAACCCCATCCATCCCCATGAGCAGCTCAGTTCTTTGTGAGAGGAGCTGTCACTTGCTTGGATCTACAGCAGAGCCTAAAGCAGAAGCTCGTACATAAATCACCTTTTTGATTGTACCAACAGAAAATCCTCAACCTCCATGCACTCCCACTGCCCATCCCATGGACAGTGGTCATAGACCTGTGAGGAAAAACATTCTGGGGAGAAAAAAACCCACTGTGGGAAACAGTGGTAAAAGCTGGGCTTGTCCAGGAAAGCTCAGGAGGTGGAAGGACAGGTCATGTGGACTTTGCATTGCAAGATTTCTGAGTCACCAAAACCCAGTGGGGCTGCTCATTGTGTTGGGAGGGGCAGCTCTGGGTGACAGGAACAGGTGGCAAGAAGTCCTAAAGCCTTGTCCACATCTTCAGCAAAATTCCTGCAGGAAAGAAGCAAATTTTGGCCCAGCTGTGTCCACTGATATATTTAAAAGAGGTAATTCCTACTGGATACAATTGGGAATCAACTTGTTATACTGGAAAAACAGTGCTGGTGCAGGAATGTTCACACAGCTCCTGCACACAGGGGCAAGGGGAGGTTTATTTTATTAATCCTCTGTGTGCTAAGAGCCTTCTCAACCCAGGTGTTCTCTATTACTGAAGTGCACAGAGTGCAGGATTTTGCTGGAACAACAGAAAATGCAGGTAGGGGTGAATGTCACACCCCTGAGTCATGCAGATATTAGAGCTTTCTCATGGAATTTCTGCCCCTCTAGATGAGGGCAGAATTCAGCACATTGCCCTCAATTTCTCTTCCTACAAAGCCTAAGAAGATGGAAACAGAAAATAAGTGGCTTGTTTCTTCCTCTCAGTGTCTGTGGGACTGTGGCTCCAGCAGCACTGATGCACAAGGAAAGCATTTTCATGAGCTGTTAAAACAGCAGAAGCTTGTTTTCCTTTGGCTGCAGCATCCTTCTGCCTCCCACGCAGGAAGTGTTCATGCAGTATTACACACAGGCAGAATATGTCCCGTTCCTAGAAGTCTAAATACAAGAAACTGTAGCCCATTTAAAAACCAGGCTGCTCTTGGATTAGAAAAGTGAGAGGTAATCTGCTTTCATGGGCTGCACTTCCCAAATTGTTCTCTTTGTCCCTGGACTTCATGATCTTTGGCCAAACACGTCCTTGGTGTGCATGTCTCACCTGTAACCCAAGGATGATGGCCAAAGGTGACAGACCAGGTGTTACTGTTGTGTCATGGACAAACTCCTCCACGTAATAAAGATGTCTGTGAAGGAGGAAATTCATTATTCCTGCATTCTCAGTGCACCTAGGTGAACTTTACTATGAGAAAAACTGCCAATATTCCATTATTTCTACTCTTTTGCACCAAAGCAAATGAGTCAAGTGGTTTCAGGAATTGGCCACATCACTGAGATGGGGAGGGCATATTGCATATTCACAAGAACTTAATATTGTTTTATTTACACTTCCATTGCTAGGGGCTGTGGAATGGAACATAATTCTATTTGCCAGACACTCTTCCTGGTGCAATAAACTAGAGGAATTCTCAATTAATACATGGAGCTTATGTATAAAAGACAAGAGGTTAAGTAAGATTGCAGAGCCCAATGGACCGTCTGGTGAACATTAGGTTTGTCAATAAATCACAAAAGCACCAGTTCATCAAGAAAATTCCATTTCAAACCACTGACAGGAAAAAAAAAAGATGGGGGGAAAAAACCCTCACAAAATTGGTATTTTGATATTTTATAAAAATAGGAGCATTAAATAACTTTAATCTGTTTTCAAGTATTTTATTGATTCTCTTCTGATGACCACAAGGTTTCACATCCTGGATGCTTGTACATGAGAGCATCATGAAAAAACGGGTGCATCAGCACAGGAGAAGCTCCTCTCTTTGCTCTCAGTCTTTCTCCTCACCATGGGTGATAACATAGCAGAGGTTCTTATAGTCAAGGTTCCCAGAGACATCTGGAGGGAAAGCAGCAAACATCTGGTTGATCTGCCAAGCAAACAGAGAGAAGTGTCACAGACTGTGGGACAGCAACATGAAAAGCTTTTCATTTTACACCCAGCTCAGCTCCCTGCTGCCCTGGTCCTTTAAGCACCATGGAGAAGTTTTCCTTGGGCTCAGTAAAATTGAAACCAGAGTTGGAACATGAGTGGTTAATAAAGTCCTGCTAGAATCCCACAAGTTGCCTGTTGAAAAGAGCTCTCCCTGAAACCCAGGTAAGCCCTGGTTGATAAATGTCCAGTCCAGTCTCTGTTCTGACTGGAACAGACTGTCCAGTCTGTTCTGTCCACAGTCCAGCTCCACTCCATCTCCTCTTCTGAAAATAAAGTCCCCCTAAATTCCTCCCAACCAGCAGAATCCATGCTCAG
>VYZP01043721.1:0-51611 GCA_013400635.1 Hypocryptadius cinnamomeus
TCCTTAACAAAATATGGGAAAACCCACATGCATTTTACCAAATGCTTCCAGAACCAAGGGCCAAACAAAATTTATCCATGAAAATACAGATAATAGGAAAAAATGAAAATTACAATTTCAGAGTGCAACAGGGTGTGAAGTGAAGCTGGATTTGTGGAATGATGTTTTCCAAGGCATTTCTGATCAGTTCCAAGAACAGCTTGGGGCTTAATCACTTAATTATCTCATCACATTTATTCTTTTCATACTTTCACAGATATTTTTCTCTTTGTTTCTGTTTTAATTTTGCAAGAATTAGAAAAAAGGCTTATAGAATTAAAAACTTGGCTTCAGCTCTCATAGAAGCTCCTAGAATGTGATGTTTTTCCTTTGAAAGTCATCAAGCTTGACCTCAGCTTTCTTACCAGAATTCTTAATCCACTTAGTGGAAAGAATGAGACGTTTCACTGACTTTTCTTTTATTGGAGTTTCCACATGTCCCCTCTCGTTTTCTCAGCTGGGCACTTAAGCCGCTTCCCAGGAAGTTGTAAATGTCATTTTGTCAAGGTTGCTTTTGGCTACTCAGGTTTTTGATAGTCTCAGTTATCTGGAAAGTATGGACCTTCCAGAGTGTGGTGATGGAGCCAGTGGAGTTATGGATTGGGTTGAGTTGGGAGGGACCTTAAAGCCCATCCAGTTCCACCCCTGCCATGGGCAGGGACACCTTCCACTAGCCCAGGTGGCTCTAAACCCTGTCCAGCCTGGCCTTGGACACTTCCAGGGTTCATTCTTCCACCTTTTTCCTTCCTTGTTCCAGCTTGTTCTTCCCACCGTGGAAATTTTGAATTAAATATATCACAGCAGACTTCCATACGTTCATATCACAAAAAAATATAAATGCAAGGTGGAAATGCTGCTGCTGCTGGTGTGGTCCTGGTGAATGAGCATTCCACAGGGTCAGACTGAGCAGGAGGAAACACCTTTTGGGAAACTTCTGCTGAGTTGTGAAAACAGGAATTCCTACCCTAGTGAGCAGTTGGGTGGCAAAGCCACCAGATCCAGTGAAATGTCAGGAATAACTTGGGAGTCCAGCTGGAGTCCAGCCAGTGCTTTCTGGGAAGACTTTGAGGTGTTGTAGAAGTCTCTGCTTTTGATTATTAACTGTGTCTTGGACAAGGTAACCTCTCCAAGGGCTGTCTCCTTGATTTCCAGTTCCAGCAGAGCTTCCTCAAACTGGGAGATGTTTTGGAGCAGTTTGCCACTCCTGTTGATTTATGGGAACAAAACAGAGCCTTGGTAAAAATGGTAGGAAAATGTACAGGAATTGCTGTAATTTGGGCTCCTCGTTTACACAAAAATTATTTTCTGTGCGAAACAGGGATATTGGAGATTTAATAATCTGTGTTTTAACAGACCTGAGGCATCCAGGAAATGAACTGTACAGGTTTTTCCCTCTGTTGTGCCATAAAAATAAAATGTGTGGAAGCTGAAGGCTTTGGTGCTGGAAGCCTCATGGAGACAATGTGAGTGTTGCTTATGTTTAAAGCTGATCACTGATTTTTTTTTTTTTTGCTTTTTTTCTTAAAAACTGAAACTTTAAAAAGAGGCTTCTTTTGAGGAACTTCCTGTTCTGCATTCAGGTTTCCTCATTTTGTTTAACAAATTCTTTCAAGATGTAAACCCAATTCTCAGTGGAAAACAATAAGAAAAATGAAACATAACACCAACAGAATTTAAAATTTGGTTGAAATGAAATGTTTCAGGGGATCTAATACAACTTGGGGGAACTTTAGGTCTGAAGTATCTCAACTTTTGCCTTTTGTCCCAGTTCAAGGTAGATTTTCCTCCCAAAGTTCTTGTAGAGCTTGTGATGTGGTTTTGCCATGCTCCATTTAATAATGTTCTAACCTTGGATGGTCCCCAGATTAAATTTTTCATTCACAGGATTTGTACAGGGAGCAGCAGATGTTCTAAATTCTATTTCTTTGGAAACTCTATTATTTCCTTGTCATCTTGGCAACTGGTTCTTTATTAGCTTCTCTCTCTTTCCCTAAACAAGCCCAACAGCCCTGAGTCCCCAACATTTTTGTGACCAGAAAAATCCCACCCCATCTGAGGCCTCACCATGGAATGGGAAAAGGCTCCATTCAGTGGAGACTTTTTCTGAGTTTTCATTCAATTTCATGGTAGGATTCCAGATGGTTTTCAGCTGGGGCTCAAAGATCTTCTGTAGCTGCTAAAACCTGAGGGAGATGACACCTCCCTGCTCCCCAGCACAGACAACCTGGGCCTGGTTCTTGCTGAAAATCTGCTGCATCTGTTCTCACAGAACTGAGAATTTTCAAAATGTTTGGTGCCAACCGTAGGTCCTTCTTTTTGCACTATAACATCAGGTGGAGCTGATGAAATACAATTATTGGGGTGGTTCTGATGAGGAAAGCCCTGCATGTGTTGGTATTTGGATGAAATTAACTGGATTTTCTTTTCTTTTCAATTTAAAAGAAAACTCTATTTTTCCTACTGACTATGTATTTTAAAACACCACCATGAGTGAGGTGGTAAAATCTTTGGGAAGTATGTGATCTAAATGACTGGCATGTGGGAAAACAGATTTTCTGTAAAAAAATTAATTTATTTAAATCAATCTGTGCAACCAAAGTCATGCACATCACTGGGAGCATAATACCCATGAAATCACTGCTCACCACAACCAGAACAACACGGGGCCCTCAAGGCTCCTGATTCCCTGTGCATGTGGAGCATTTCAGGGACAGAATTAGGGATGGGAGAAGAGCAAAACAGCTGAAAAAATCTTGGCTGATTTTCCAGCTTGAGTGGCTTTTCCAGCCATGCTAAAATAATGCAAATTTAAATGTCTCCTATTTTGCATCAAGCTGATAACTGTATTAGCAGCTTTCATTTTCTTTAGTCTTTGATTACTTCTCTTGGGTGTTAGTTATTATATCCTAGAATCCCAGAATGGTTTGGGATGGAAGGGACCTTAAAGATCATTTAAATCCTTCCCCTTCCATGGGCAGGGACACCTTCCACTAGCCCAGGCTGCTCCAAGCCCCATCCAGCCTGGCCTTGGACACTTCCAAGGATCCAGGGGCAGCCACAGCTTCTCTGGGCACCCTGTGCCAGGGCCTCCCCACCCTCCCAGGGAACAATTCCTTCCCAAAATCCCATCTAACCCTGCCCTCTGGCAGTGGGAAGCCATTCCCTATGTTCTGTCACTCCAGACCCTTGCAAGTAGTCTCTCATCCCTGTCCATGAGGTTTCTCACAACTGAAGTGTCCAAGCATGAGGGGACTGTACCAATTTAGCCAACTGGTATTTTAAACAAAATTGGTTATATCAGTGTGCCTCTCCATTTATTTCTAATTTAATTGTTGTCTTTAACAGTGGTTAGAACTTAGTGATGGATAACTGCAAGAGACAAAATGTCCCCAGAACCACTTCTCTGGGAATTACCCAGGAGAACAACAGGATTTCTGTTCACAAGGTTTTAACAGCATCAAGAAATTGCTTGTTTATTGCAAATCTTGTTTGGATTGTTAGCAGACCCATCACAGCTGAAATTCAGACTCTTATGTCTTGAGCGCTTTTTTGTTTTCTTTTTAACCTTTTTGGAGAATATATTTTAAAAAACATCTAACTCTGAAAAAAAAAATCACATTTTGGGAGTAAAACCTTCCTGATATGTGGGCACCTTTGGAAAGAATCTCTGATTGCAGAGATTGAGCCCTGTAAAACAACATCAAGAGAGTTTGGGCACCAAAATAACTCTTTTACATCATGAAACATGGGCCCAGCAGAGACATTTAGCACTGCAACAGTACCCACAGCTAGCCAACACCTCAGATAATTTCTTGCAAGGCTCTATCCATAAGGCAATTTGATTTTATCACCGCTTTCCTTGCTAACATCCCCCTCTGCTCCAAAGTTGCTAACCACCATTTCATCTCAGATTGTCAAAGTAATTAATGTAATTAAGTTAAACTCAGGCTGCCACCTACAGCTGTAGGTGGCAAAGTCATTTTTAAGGAGTTTGCACCTTTGGTCCACCACAGCTGAGGCAACATTTCTTAAAATATCAATGGCATCTTCCCTTGGAGGAGGAAAAATCAGGGTGGGCTTCTTGTGCTGGAGTTCTGCTGAGGGACAGCACCTCTTGTGTGCCCCTTGCTCTGATTTTGGGCAAAGGAGGCACATCAGGCTCAGGATGAAGATAATCTGCAGGGCTTTGGTCAGCTCTGAGCTTACCCTGCTGGCTCAAATATCTTGGGGAGGAAAGGAAGGACAGGGTGCCCATGAGCTGTGAGGGCCAGAGCCCTCTGGGGGATTGGGTGTTGTAGCCCCTCTCAGCTGGGGAAGGCACAGGGACATCACCTCTTCCAGAAGAGGACACTGCTTTAACCCCCTTCCCACCAGGGAATGGACAGCATCGGTATCAGGATGGTTTACAGCAGGGACACCAGGGTGCGTGGGAAACTGGAGTTTTGGGGATGGTGATACCATGAAAGTGGTGTGATCTTTGTGTCAAGAGCAGTCAGGGGTCCAGGTCATGGAGAACTCAGTGTTCCCCAGCTTTCTTTCACTGGCATTTTACCTATAAAAATGCTCTCATCTCCAGCTGTATGCTTTGGTATAAAATGGGAAAAAAAGAAGTTTAACAGCCTTCTGCAGTTTCTGTTGCCTTCCCATCTGTCAAGGCTTTCTTTTATATGGAGCTTGCTGGCTTATATGAGTCACTGGGGAGGCTCTGCCTTGATTTACGTTGCAGTGTCATAAAGCAGGGTGTGCTCAATCCAATGCTAATAAAAGCTAATGATACAAGTAGAACAATAGAAGGTGGGACAATGCTAATGTTACACCTTTCTGAGAGCATAGAAATAAACCTTTCTCAAGTTTTCCACCTCCCAGTGTGGGTTTTCCCCCAACATCTCAAGGTTACATTTACATATTTTTAAAAGGTTTGGTATTTGTGCTGAATTCCTCATCACAGAGGAGGAGAGTGGTGCACGTGTGTTTTTTAATCACTGATTGATTTGTTCTCTATGAAACTTTTCAATTGTTCTAGCCACAAAGAAAACCTTCACTTCCGTGCAAATCATTCCTGGGTTTTGACGGCTGAAAATCTGGTCATCTTCCTGATTTTAGGATTTAAAACCAAAATGCTGTGCTTTCTCCACAGGAAAATGAGGCAAGGAAGTTCCAAGGAAGGAGTAATTCCCATCTCCTGCCTGTTGGTACGGTGCTGCACAGACATCCTTCACTTATTGGGTCTGGCAGGGGAGAAGCTGAGCAGAATTTCAGGTGTCAAGCACAATTAGGTGTTAATTAAAATGATCCATTTGCCTGTCCCCCAAGGTCCCCTGCTCCAGCTCAATGACAACATGCAATAAAAATATCGGGGCATGTTTATTTTCCAGCTGTCCCCGTGACAGGGCAAGTGCATTTCTGGCTGGTCAGTGGGTGACTGTGACAAATCTCCTGTGACACAGGGAGAGGGAAATCTCATGACTCCCCCTCTACTAATTCACTTTTCACTTTTTTTTACTAATTCTTGGGTCTCTTGTCCTGGGTGCTGGGAGATTCTGCTGAAAGGGGTTCACAATATACAGAATCCATGAGTACTCAGCACTGCACAGATAGTATCTAATTGCCATGTAATTAGGATGATTTTTCATTACCCCCACAGTAGGGAATTTTTGGCCTCTGTAGCTTTTCAGAATTAACAAATGCTTCATTTCTTGTCTTATTCTTTGCTTTCATTCTTTTCCTTAAGGTTTAAAAACTTTTTAAAAATATTTTGAACCCTCTAAATATCAGTATTTTTCTCCTGAGCTTCTAAGCATTGCCATTTGAAATATTTCTTTCCTATATTTTGATTTTTCTTATCTTCTGTGGCATGAATTCTGATATATTTGCACAGTTTAAAATCCCACCATGAATGCAGGGTATGACTTGTATTTAGGAGTAGGAAGTGATCAATTCCTGCCCAAAGCCATAAGAGAAATATTCTTATCTTTCCCACTGGGTTTCGAAGCCCAGGAGCAGAACAACAACCATATGACTTGTGTGAATAATCATAATTTGCTGCTCCAGCTGGAGGGTGGATTGCTCGGTACTGATGGGTGGCAATTTTTTGTCTTTGGGTCAAAGAAAAGGAGAAAAAGTTGTAAATGAAGGGGAAAAATTAAAGGAAAAGAAAAAAAATGTTATAAAACATTAAAGAGAGTAGAGTTTGAGCTGGCTTAAATCTGTTTGGTGATATTACAAGCTAAATATTAAGCTAAATTCAGCACATAAATGTATGTTCACCCAGTTTTTTGGTGGGATGGGAATGGCACAAAAAGTATTCCATGACTCCTCTCTGTTTTTATTTTGTCTCCTAAACTCTGTGTGACTCATTTTCTTCCCCCTTGAGCACTCCCTTCCAATCTCCCACTCCTTTTCTCACACTGGCAGCTTAGTGTTCTCCAGGAGTTTGGTTTCCAGTCCTACCCTGCTCCCACCTCCTCCTGGCCTGTGTCTCCTTGGATGGTTCACCCCCTTCTGCTGTGCCGCGTTCCCCCTGCACCCGGATCCATCTCAGTTTGCACCTCCAGCCCTAATTCTGTGTCACAGCTGATCCATCAGCATCCATCCAAGGCCATACATTAATTACAGACTCATTTTGCTCTCAGCTGGCTCTCCTCCTTTCTGCATCCCTGGGTCTTTCCTCTCCAGCCACACCAGGGACTTGGCCCATGAGGTTCCCATGTCCTTCATCTCATCCCTCTCCCTTTGTACTCTTATTTCCACTGGGATTTCCCCATTCCCAACTACCCATTCCTGACCTAAACCTTCTCCATGACTTTTTATGAATTTGGTGTCAAGTAGGGAACTTGGAGCAGAAAATCCACTCCTGTTGGCACAGCAAATAAAATGGGGAGTACTGAATCCCAGCAGATGGGAGAAGATGTCATGTCAGTGCAAGACAGGCTGAAAACTTTTGGGGAAAATGACTTAGACATTCAGAACTGTGACAAAGCTGAAGCAATTGATGCCATTGCAGATCCCAGTCCTGTGGATTTTGGAGCTGATGAAATTTGCTGTTTCAAAGTTGTGGTGTTACAGGCAAATCAAATGTCAGAGAAAGGGAGGAAACTGTTCACCAAATATTTACTGCTGGGAACAAATCAGAAGGTAAAAGATGGTCAAAAGCCACCAAAATAAATTCAAATTACATCAGTAGGAGAAACTTCAATTTACTTTAGTGTCTGATTCTTAGGAACAAACACTGATGAAGGAGGAAACGCTTAAAAATCTTTATGAAAATCAGTTCTGTATGAAATTGCCTTCTTTGGAGCGTCTCTCATCTGTGTGTTTGTGTTAGGATTAAAATTTTGCCTTTTCTCTTTTTTTTTCTTTTTTCCTTTTTTTTTTTTTTTGATCAATCATAAGATGTAAGAACAACCACATCAGCAGTTTTGTCAGCAGAGAACTGAAGAAAATATTCAAACATGTACTTAGCCTCAGCCTCGATGATATTTGAGGGTAGTTAAAAAGGCTTTTCAGGGAGAAATCCGATGCAATTAACCAGCTTCCGATCTGCCTTATCAGCAAATCACATATTTGTGTGTGGAGACAAATGCTGACACACAGCTCTGGAAGTTTACTGAGTTTACTGCTAGACTGAACTGAAGAGATTAAAAAGGCGTTTGAGGCAGAATCTGCAAAATGAGCCTGGTGATGAAAAAAAGAATGAGTTCACTCCCATTTCATCAAACATATGAAGGTGTGGAGATCTCCAAGGGAGATGGAGAGGGACTGGAGTCATAGGAGAAGGGGAATGGCTTTCCACTGCCAGAGGGCAGGGTTAGGTGGGATTTTGGGAAGGAATTGTTCCCTGGGAGGGTGGGCAGGCCCTGGCACAGGGTGCCCAGAGAAGCTGTGGCTGCCCCTGGATCCCTGGAAGTGTCCAAGGCCAGGTTGGACACAGTTTGGAGCAATCTGGGCTAGTGGGAGGTGTCCCTTCCCATGGCAGGGGATTGGAAAGATGATTTTTAAGTTCCCTTCCAACCCAACCCATTCTGGAATCCCTTTATGTATGATCCAGCAGAGGTGGTTCACTGACACCACAGCATCCATTCCTGCTTTCAGGGAACATTTAAAAGTCACTTTTTGGATAACAGTGGTTCTAATTTAATTTTTGATCATTTTTTAATTTATTTTAGCTCTGCAGACAAATGTGCAGTGACTTCTTCTCCCAGACACCATCCTGGGCCAGGTACTTTGGGTTCCCCCAGACTCATCACCCCAAAAGGCTCAAAATCCTTTGTACTTCCTGTGAGCCTTGAACAGCAAAGTCGCCTTTCTCTGCCTTGGTGACACTCGAGACTGTTGTCACAAATTAATTAAAGGTGTGATGTGAACACATTAATTAAACCCCATGAACACCTGCATGGATCCTCTCAGCCATAACTCATATCCCGTTAAATTGCTTTTCCATAATAACAGGCCTACTTTGGGACTGAGCAGACCTGAAAAGGGCCCTCCTGAAAGGAGCCAGGAAAAAAACCCCTCCCCTGCAGGGGCTTTGGCTTGGCCATGGCCTTGGAACAGGGCCCAACCTCATCAAAAACGATGAGAATGTTTTAAGCACACTTGGGACAAGATAATTTCAAATGAAGGTGACACTTGTGGTCTGAGGCAGCCAGTGAAACACCATGATTTGGAGAGGACTCTGCTTGGGGACTGAAGATTTAGTGGCATGTCAAGCTCAAAGTCAACACAGCAGAATTTAAAGCTGTGTAAATGGGAGCCAAAGACAAAGCCCTCGTGAATCCACGGGATAGATGGGCACGTCTCCCACAGCTGCCCTCTCCAGCACCAGGGCTTTGCTCAGAAATAACCATTATTCCTAGCAAAAAGAAAACACTATTGATTTTCAGTCCTCACTGAAGCTTTCTGAAGTATTTTTTACATGAGAGAAAGCCTTTGCAGTTTTTAAATTAAAATTCTCTCTTTTTTTTTCTTTTTTTTTCCCCTTAAAAATCTGCTCAGGTGAAATTGTGAGCAGAGCCAGAACTGGATGCATTTCCTCCTTGAAGGAAGGAGGAAGTAAGAAATGGCTAATCCATGCCACACAAAGATGTGCAGGGCCCCAAACAGCTGGAATGTCTCTGACAGTCAGTGACACATCCTCAGGGGCTGCTTTGCAATAGTCACCCTGAGCTCCCTCTCATGGAGTGCTTTAACTGCACGTTGTGATTTCACCTGGCAGCTTTCAGCTCCCGCCAGCAGCTGAAGGATGTGGATAAAACATGGGAAACACTGCAAGAAAACAAAGCTGTCTGTTGTAATATTTGAGAGCATTTTTAAGGTGAAGTTTCTGTGATGCTTTAGCTCAGCAGTGCTTGGTGAAAGAGGAGAGGTGTTTTATTTATGAGTTTCAATGAAGTTGAGGTTGTTTCTTCCTCTTTCTTATAAACTAGACAGTCTTAGGAGTAAATAACATCCCATGCTGGGGAAGTGCAAGATAAATACCTCTTCAAACCAGGGCATTCATCCTGGTATGGATTTTTTATTCCTTTTTTAACAAGTGTGATGCATATTCTCTATTTCCCCTTAGCCAGACTTCTCTCTTGCACCTGTCTTTCATTTCAAAGACATCCTATTTTCCCCAGTTTCACATCGATGTAGTGTCTGTCTGAAAAGGCTGTGTTCACATTAGCTCAAAGCATGTTGAATTTTTTCCTGGTCTTTCACTGCACAAAAACTGTTAAACTTTCCTGCAAACACACTAATTATCACTGGATGTAATTATTTTTAAATCAGATGTCATTTATTCTGATTTTGTTTTGATCAGGAAACAGTTTCAACAAATTGCTTGGAGGATTGATTTCAATTAAACTTCTTTTTAAAAAACTTTAATCAAAAATTAATCCTTGATGAAAAAAAAACAAAGAACTAAGCAAGCTAAATGCTTGTAGAGTTTAAACAGCCTCAGCAATTCTCAGGGCTGAGAAGACTTGCCTCATTTCCAGGTTTTCTTGCTTTCTTTTTCTTACTGAAAATAAAGGAAAAGAGAGAATAGCTGAAATGACAAGCCTAAGTGCCTATTTGTTGATGCTTCCATTTTCTTGCTATGCTACCAAGAAAAAAAAGGAGAAAAAGACTCATATGGAGTCTTGTGGCAAGAAGCCCTTTAAAATGAAGCTAAATTAAGTTGTTTGAAATGTGACCTTTGGCAAAATGCTTCAGTTTTTCTCATCTCCTTTCCATTCCCCCACCTCAATGCTGCTCCCGTTCGTAGAGCACAGCTAATTTAGAGCATCTGCCTGGGCACATGATGAGGTTGTTATGGAGAGAACTGCTGTGCTGGGGGATAGTTCTGTGGAAAAGCAGAATCCCTCATTTGTTTGATGGAGGCTGTGAGGTGTCTGTGCCAGAGAGCTGAACCCCAGCACAGCTGGTTTGCTGGATCTGTTGGGAGTCTAAGGGATGACAAACCAAGGATCTGTTGGGCCAGAGATTGCCACAGACACTGCAGGAAAAGTGGGAGGATGAAAGCTGGACCAGAGGCAAAGAGATAAGGAGAGACAGCAGGGAGCATTTAAAAAGCTTCAAAAACTTATGAGGTAGAAGGTTCTGGGGGTAGGAGCCATCCCTGGGGAGGCTGCTGGTTAATTTGGGGTCTGTTGGGATATTCACAGCCAAAATGCTGGGGTATTTGGCTGGTTTGGAGGGGAGTGTCTCCACGGCAGTGGTTTTCTGTGAGCCTGGTTATAGAAGTAGGAGAGCACCGAGGAACTCTGCTTTTGGCACCAAGCTCACCTCAATGCTTTGGAAACTCCTTTTACACCCTGAGGCAAAGCTGAGGTAGACCCAGAGGATCGCCTTGGTTTTGGGGCTGCATTAGAGGTCATGTACATTTGTGCTGGTGAGTCACCTTGCTGCTGAGGGTGACTCAGGAGTCAGGATGAATGCAGGCTCTTCTTCCTATGGACACCCAGGGGCAAGTTTGACTCGTTTGTATTCCAGAGCTATTTCCCAGAGTGCACCCCTGACATCTCAGCAACCTCGACTCACTGAGGAGAAAAGCTCAAAGGTTTGGAAAGAAAGGGTGTAATGAATGTTTTCCAAAAGCAGGGACAGCAGGGAGCACAGCTCTGCAGAAGGGCAGGAATTCACCTGAGTGGGTTCATTCCCAGTGTTTTGTGTGAAGAATGAATGAGCTCTTCCCCTTTCATAGATCACTTCAATGCCTCTCATCTTTCTCTTTCTACCCAAAGAGAAAAAAATCTCCAAGACCAACTCTATAGAGTTGGTAACACTCACAAACTTTTATCTTTCCTAGAATCAGGAGGAAACAGAAGTCAGAACTTTCTTTACAAATGTATTTTAAGAGCTTGTTTTTAATCTTTCTGTCTTCCCAAGTTTTATTAATAGACTCATATTATCAATGTTGTGTTTTTTTCAGAAAGCAAACTTTCCATTGTTCCGATGCACTCCTTGCTAAGCTCTGTCTATTCTTACCCTATATATTGTCTTCCACAGAAGTTTGAAAAGTTTTGGAGTTCTGACTTCATTTTCAATATGTCCTTTCCTGCTGCTGTGATGGCACAAGAGGAAATCTCTATGCTCAAAGCAGGCTCAAAACAACCCAAAGCTGTCCAGACTGCAGAAAGGCTCTAAACCTGGTAACTAAATCATCTGGTGCCTATGGGGATATTCTGACTCAGGGTGGACCTATAAGGGTGTGGTTTGGAACACACAGGTCCCAGTCCTGCAGTTTTAAATGCAGAGTGCAGTCAGAGTCCCCCATTAAAGTCAATACAATATAAGCTTAGGTAAGTCTAAGTCTGTTACACTGATGCCATCTATTTTTATTTATGTTTGTTTCCCTTGTATCTCCATTTCATTTATTTTTCACAAAGTGATTCCTCTATCTGTTTGTCTGAGATATCACATTTCTGCTAAGTCCAATTATTTGTGTGCATTTCTTTTTCTGCCATAGTTCTGTCCTCCCTGGTTTTGATCTCTTGCAGGAATACACACTTTTATTCCTCTCCTCTCTGGGAAAAAACTGTGCCTTAGAGCCACCAGACAGTAATTATGTGCATAGTGTACCATTTTCTCTTGCATTTAGAGCAGTTGCAGTGGTAAATAATATTTTATTTCTCTTTAGTATTCAGGGAGCAGAGAGGATGAGCCTGGTGTGACCATCTCTGGGTGATGGCAGATCAGAGGACAGACATGAGGCTTCGTGGTATTTCATTCCAGCACCCTGTTAACCCCGGGACCCAGCAGCAAACCCACAGATCTTTGCCAAATTCCAATCTCTCTATTCCTCCTGGACAGCACCTCACTGAATGAAAGTATTTCTGACTCCAAAGTGGGTCTGTGACACGAATAAAGCCAACACATCCGCCCTCTGAGCTCAGAGTCCATGTGAATGCATGAGTCTGCAATTTCATGTTTGAAGTGGTTAAAATGGATGAAAACAGCCAAACTCCAATTACATTTCAGACAAAAAGCCTGATTAAGCTCTGTGTTTCCTGCTGCAGTAAAACATGTGGAATACAAAAATTCCCAAGAGGCAGGAAGCACAAAAATGCTGCTTCTTGTTTATTTCTTGGTGTGACGGCGCAATTTAGAGTGGCTGTGCCGAGGCAGGGTGGAACAAAAGCTTTGCCCCCCTACCCTGCTCCTCAGTGTATCTTCCCAGCTCTGTTATGGATTTCATAATGGACCTGGAGATAATTTCAAGCTCCTGTTGATCCGAGATGAGTCAGACAAGCCAGCGCGATGATGAAGCAGGCGGTGAAATTCCAGCATGCGAGGGAGAAGATGAGAACTTGCTCATGCAGAGATATTCCCCACTCCCAGCAAACATGAAAATATGGAGTTTGTTCTTCACAGGCCTTTGTGCAGCAAAAATAAATGATCACTTCCATTTACACCCCGTGTCTGGGTGAGCTTTGTCTCACGCTGCTAAAATACCAGCTGGCTGACATTAAAAAACCTGAAATGCCATGGCAGATCTTCACTGCCCCAATTAATATTTTTCCATTACTGTAAAACAAGAGGGTAATTGTTAAAATTACATGAATAATACTGGCAGCAAATGTTTGCTGCCCAGAGAAGCTGTGGCTGCCCCTGGATCCCTGGCAGTGTCCAAGGCCAGGTTGGATGGGGCTTGGAGCCACCTGGGACAGTGGAAGTTGTCTCTGCCCATGGCAGGGGATCCATTCCAAGATTCTGTGATACTGCGACTTGTTGGCTTTCTGGTCATGGTTGTTCCCACACTTCACTACAAGAAAACTTTATCAGCATTTATTTACTCTTACTTCACCTCACCTGTCACGTTTTTCTTATCTTGCCACAACATCCTATGCTGTCTTAGCACCCTGGCTTTTTGTCAACTCTAACAACAGTTTAAAAGTGAGGTTTTTCACTCCTCACACCACCTCCCTCCTTCCCCCTACTCTGTTTTAGTGCAAACTCTATGCTTCAAGAAGGAGGAAAAGAAATTGAGTAGAAAATTTGCTTTTCAGTTTTCAAAGACAGACACCAAAAGCTTTATAAAACAATCAGAAAGGAATGAAAGGACAGCCTGCCTTTGGAGAAGTTTTATTACACTGGGGAAAAAACCCTGCCTTGTGCAATTTTCTGTAGAGTGATTCCATGCTGTCCAATTTGCCTGCTAACATTTTAATTGGATAATCCTACAAATGCTCAAGAACTGATCTGACTGCTCAAATAGGTTGAGTCAAAAATTGGAGTGGTGTGGAGGTCTCTTGCCCTGACAGTTGGGCAAGTGAAAGAAAACTTTTCTCTGCATGTCTTTAGCTGGTTTTTCTATGATTGGCTGGGGCTTTTTCATGCCTGTTGACCACTGAAGGTCTGAGAGAAGAAGGAGGTGGCTTTTCTTGCCCTCTTTAGAGATTTCTCCTGGGATAAGGTCCAAATTACTGTGTGGAAAAAAATGAAGCTCCCCCAAGTTCAATGCCTGCTGAAGAACTGCAAGAAATTGAGCAACTGACCTACTCTGCTTGGGTTTGACCGTAAAATAAAGTTTCATTTCAAAACCCTGCAGAAAATACATGAATTAGAAATATTTTTACCTTTCCAGACCTATTACCTGATACCTGACTTATCATAGAGTCATAGAATGGTCTGGGTTGGAAGGGATCCAAGCCCATCCAGTGCCACCCCTGCCATGGGCAGGGACACCTTCCACTAGCCCAGGGTGCTCCAAGCCCTGTCCAGCCTGGCCTTGGACACTTCCAGGGATCCAGGGGCAGCCACAGCTTCTCTGAGTACCCTGTGCCACCCTCCCAGGGAACAATTCCTTCCCAAAATCCCATCTGAGCCTGTCCTCTGGCAGTGGGAAGCCATTCCCCCTTGTCCTGCCACTCCATCTTTCCAGTTGGCTCCTTCTGGAAAGGAATTAGATCACCCTGAAGCTTCTTCTCTCCAGGATGAACAATCCCAATTCTCTAAGACTAACTAAGCCCTGTGGTACAACATCAAACCCCAAAACAGCTGCTGAAATCTGCTGGTGGGTACTTTTTTTTTTTTTTTTTTNNNGAATTTGCTGGGTGGTAATTTTTTTTTTTTTTTTTAGGTTCTGCTCCATCGTAGTTACACTCCAAAAGTTGCAAAAAAATGAACCAAATATTTCAATGTTGACAATTGAGAGGAAAAAACCATTACAATTTTGGGTGCATACACAAGTGCCAACTGGGAACACACTCTCAACTCTGGATAAACCTATGGACAAAAAGCCACATGTGGGCTACTGGATTCAGCATCCTCTGCTGCATCTGGCTGCTCCCCTTTTGGGGAGGAACATGCTAGATCAATAAAAAGTAGCTTTCTGTGTATCAACCCCCACCCATCAGTCTTGCTCAAGGTTAAGACTGAATTCCTTTATTTGGAATATTCAGTGGGGTTTGCTGGATCTGCACCTCAGTGTAGTTCATTCTATATAATAAAATAAGTGTAATTGCAGCTGTAAATCACTTTATTAGTTCCTCTGCGCACCAGCCAGTATGTGACATAGTAAAAACATCTGCTTTACAGAGATAACACATGTCCAGGTCTGCTGTTATTTTTTTGCACTGTTATATATTTAATTCTGAGTATTTTTCTTTCCTGGTTTGGCAGCTGAAGTGGGAGGTAACCTAGTTTGTGCTGCTGTGTTACTGACCCAGCTAAATCTTCTGCTTCAGCCACGACTGGTGGCTAGCCAGGATCCTACCAAGTGCTTTGTTTTGTAAGTGCTAGAGAAATCTCCCTCTTTTTTATGTCTCACCAAAATGGGCTTAATGGGTCTGGGATAAAGGAATAAAGAGCTGGGAAACCCTGCAGCTCCAAGTGCATGCCTGAAGACCAGGGGCTGATTGTGCACCCCTGCAAAGCATGTGTGACCCTACAGACCCCTCCCTTTCCTGCAGGTGACAGGTACTGGGCTTCTCTTCATTGCAGCACTGCAGGTTTGTAAAATTAAAACCCCCAAGGGTTTTATTTACCTCTCAGAAAAACATCTGGGTTCTTAGCCCTGAGAAGTCTCATTTTCCAGGACAGTGGATGCTGTGGAGAGATAAGCTCACTGCCCTGGGCCAAACTACACCTGGTGGGAGATGAAACTCCTACCCCTCTGGAAATGGATTTTGTGAGTCCTCAGCCCAGGCACCAATAGCAATGGCTACCAGCACCCCTGCAGTGCTGTTCCCAGGGATCTTCCTCTCTCCAGCCCATTACAGCCAGGGAATTTGGGAAGCTGGTATTTAGGCTGAAGCTCCTGAAAGATGGATTTGAACAGGAGCTCTTTGTGGCTTTGTGTGTTCCAAGACTTCTGAGAATGTCAGAGAAAGATGGTGCCACGTGAGGAAGAGCTCAGAATGTTTAATTACTCATTTATTTAGTCTTGTGTATGGCTTGCTTCCAGAGATCCTGACATCCACTGCCGTGGCCAGACACACGCTTCAATACCACATAGATTATGCAAAATTTCTGATGGCTATCTCCTTGTTAAAAGGATTGCACTTTCCTTTCCTTCCCCTTCCCCTTTTCTCCTTCCCTTTTTCTTTCTTCTTTCTTCTTTCTTCTTTCTTCTTTCTTCTTTCTTCCTTTTCTTCTTCCCTTTCCCTTTTTCCCTCTACCTCTTCCTTTCCCTTCTCCTCTATCTTTTCCTTCTTCTCTTTTCCTCCTTCCTTTTGCCACTTTCTCTTCCTTTTCCTTCTTCTTTCCCTTTTCCCTTTCCATTTCCCTTTCCAACACTTCCAGTGATCCAGGGGCAGCTGCAGCTTCTCAGGCCAGCCTGTGCCAGGGCCTCACCTCCCTCTGAGTAAAGAATGTCATTGTCTTCCATGGAACAGGCTCATAATCAGGCAGAAAACCTTGGGAATGTCCCAGAGTCAACATATTTCCACGTATTTCTTTTCACAATGTCTAAACTGTACTTTTCTAGAGGTTTTGGAAAGAAAACCAGAGCCAGGAGATGCTGTCACAGACCAGGGATGGGACACAGCTTTGTGCTCCACACTGGGAGCTGAATTCCTCACATCAATTAAATAAAAATGGAATAAAAAGCTTTGTTACCACAAGTATTGACATAATTTCTGCAAGTTCTCTATTTGGAGAAGGGAGGTGTCCTTCAGACAGAAGGGCAAACTAAGCAAGAGTTGAAAATGATTTTAAAAGGACAGAGAAAGCTACTCCATCTTCAGGAGCTGAAATGGTGCATAAGATTTTGAGTTTTCCTTGGTAATTATTCAACTGTAACCTTCTCAATGCCTTGTCACTTCTTAATTTATTCTGTATTGTAAACACCTGCAGGCGCAGATGGCTGAGCTATTCTCTAAAGCTTTGGCTATTTTGCACTGCTAAAATGAGGTAGGGCACTGGTGCAATACAGATTAGGTTTGTTGTGGAGATCTGATGGAATATTCACACTTCCACATGTTTGCAGGCAGGAGGATGATCCTTTACGAGTCTGTCCCAGCAAACCGGCTTAGGAGCCTTCAGCACCCCCCTTCCCTTAGGTAATACCTTCTGGTGACTGGGTTATTTTTTGTTAATCTTTTATTTTATTTATTTTTTTACCCTTGATTTGGGATAGCAATATTGCTCTGGGGCAAATTCTGCTTTCTGTGCTTTTACAATTTCAGGCAAGGCAGCAGGACTCTGATTCTCATTGGATCCCTGGCCTCTGTTATGGAATCATAGAACCAGGGGATGGTTTGGGTTGGAAGAGACCTCACAGTTTATCCAGTGCCATCCCAGGCAGGGACACCTTCCACTAGCCCAGCTTGCTCCAAGCCCCATCCAACCTGGCCTTGAACACTTCCAGGGATCCAGGGACAGCCACAGCTTCTCTGGGCACCCTGTGCCAGGGCCTCCTCCCCCTCCCAGGGAACAATTCCTTCCCAAAATCCCATCTGAGCCTGTCCTCTAGCAGTGGGAAGCCATTCCCCCTGTCCTGTCACTCCTGATGAATTGTCCCTCCCTGTTGGGTTTCCTGTAGCACCTTCAGGTCCTGGAAGGTGCTGTGAGGTCTCCACACAACCTTCTCTTCTCCAGGCTGAACATCCCCAGCTCCCCCATCCCAGTTCCATATGGGAGGTGCTGCAGCCCTCTCAGCAACTTCATGGCTTCCCCTGGACCTGCTCCAACAGTTCCATGTCCTTGTGTCTGGGTCACCAGAACTGGACACAGTGCTGCAGGTGGGGCCTCACCAGGGCAGAGCAGAGGGAAGAATCTTAAGTTCTGTCTTAGCAAACAATGTTTAATGGATCTGTTGCATTTTCTGATAAGTAAAATGAGGGGGGAAAAAAATCAATTCCCATCATTTGCTGCAGGCAGCCCTTGGAGGCTGTGACCTGAATTCCAGCAGAGCCAGGCAGGATGGACTTGGATCTTGACTAGTGATGGACACGGATGCAGCATGGAGAACAACATTGATTTCTGTTACCTTTATCTCTGTGCTCATCACAATCAAATCCCTCTCCATGCACCAAGGGCGGAGGAAAAAAGGGATTAAAAGTCACTTCTGACCTCTACCAATCAACTCCCTGGATTCCTTAGGAATACTCATTCTCTCCCAACGAGTACCCACCCACTGGAAACTATGCCCTGTATATGGATTTAAAAGAATGGAAAATTTATTACAACAACAACAAAAATGGAATAAATTGTATTTTCAGCAAAAAACCCAAGTTGTTGTGGGTTTTGCATAACATATTTACATTATTTTAATTAAATTTCTCAAAACTAGCCAATGGTTTACTAAGACACTGAAAAGAATGTCTTTAATACAGAGTAACCATCTAAGAATAAGGAAAAAACCTCTATTTTTTAGAAGTACGTTGTGTTTATTATGCTAATTTGGGGATTGGAGACAGCAAATTGAAGTATCATTTTTCCAGTTCATTAAGATTTGACTTTTGACTACTGCTCTGCAATTGATTAGTTTAATTATGCAGATACCAAATGTTCTGAAGGCCATGAACATGGCCACATTCTACCTATGATAAAATGTGCTGTTGGTAAATGATAATGAAAGTTTTTCTAGAGAGGGAACTGCTCCATTTGGCTGGAAATCTGAAATCCACCATCTCTTGTCAACGCAAGCCATCATGGTATCCTGTAATTAATACATGGAGCATACATGTTCTTTGAGTGATGGAAATTACATCTAAAGTGACAATTAGCCTCCACCACAGAGCAAGACTTTCACACTCCATTAACAATAAAATTAGGAATAGCATTTTCTCAGCATAATCCATGGTCATTATAAAGCCATCCATGAGAATCAAGAATTGTGGTTGTTATTGAAATGTATCATTATAACAAGGGTAATGATTGCAGTATTCATCCAGCTGTAGTCATCAGTTGCTCTTTTTTTGCTCTGATTTGGGAAGGAAAAATCTGCAATTAAAAAGCACATAGTCACAGAAAGTCACTGCAATTATTTTTGTGCCACTTTTGCACTTTAGAATAATTTTCCAGAAAGTTCAAGGAAGAGGCAGAATAAACACGATTTGGTTTTCAAAAAGAAATAAATGACAATTCCAGTGCTATGTAAGTTAATTGATGGGATCCACCATGTGAATCTAGATATTAAATGAAACAATGCAAACATTTGACTAATTATCATCTCTCTTTCCCTTTCCTTGCACTCCTGATTCTCACAGGATGACTCATGTAATGACATCACTCCATATTTTGAAAAACAAATCCAATCTTGGTCAAGGCTTGGCATCAGAAGGGATGCACATTTGATGATGGTGTGGAAACATCACTGGACAAAGGAACTCTCCTGTGAATCCAGCACATGGTCCGTGCCTGGATCTTTGTCACACAGTGAAATTTGTGTCTTGGTTCCTTCTGTTGACTGGCTGCTCCAAGCCCTGTCCACCCTGGCCATGGACACTTCCAGGGATCCAGGGGCAGCCACAGCTGCTGTGGCCACCTTGTGCCAGGGTCTCACCATGCTCAGAGGGAGAAATTTCTTCCTTATATCTGATTTCAATCCCTCCCCTCTCTCATTGTGGCACCATTCCCTCTTGTCCTCTCACTCCATCCCTTGTAAACCGTCTCTCTCCATGTTTTCTGTAGGTTCCCTTAAGTCACTCAAAGGCCACAGTTAGGTCACCCCTACACTTCTTCAGGCTGAACAATTTCAGCTCTCCTAGCCTTTCATCACAGCTGAGTTGCTCCATTCCTCTGATCATCTTGGTGCCTCCTCTGGACTCGCTCCAACAGATCCACGCCTTTCCTGTGCTGGTGCCCTGAGCTCTGAGATCCCCAGCTGTTCCTTCTGGTGTTTCTTTTGACCAGTCCCCTTCAAGTTTGATAGTTTCCATTTTACTGTCCAAATCTCCTTAACCCAGCAGTTCCTTTCATTTTACACCATTAACCTTAAACTGATGGCTCACAAATCTGTCTCCAGATGGGGTATCATTGACATGGAGAAAAGTCCAGTTCAGGTGACCAAAACATTTTGCATCCTCCATAACTTAATAATTTTAAAAGTATTCAAACTGAACATCGGTCATTAACTCCATAGAGTCTGATTGCAGGTCCTTATTCAGGAAAAATAATTGCATTTCATTTCAAACTTAAATTTCTTGGATGTCAATGAAGTGTGAATGCACTGACTGTGCACCCTTATGCCACAGGTGTTTTCACAAGCTTTGTAGGGTCCTGTGCCTTTCTGCTCCATCTTCTTTGCTCTACAAAATCCCTTTCCTGGTCTCCAAAACAACCTGCCTGTGAGCTGCTGAACGCTCCTGCCTCAATGAATGCATCCTGGAAAGGCATTTTGCAGATTTTGGGTAATTGCACCAACCAGCACTGGGTGAAACTGGTTTTGTTGACACAACATCTGGGGTTTGTGTGTAATGGGGACACATTACTGAGATTTCAGCTCCTGCCATACAATTAATAGCCTTGAACATATGTTTTATGGGGACATTTCCAACAACCTTTGCTGGATAACAGGGGTGTTTAAAGGATGTTCCGTTTCTGGCTGTGTTCAGCTGAGGTGCAAGTGCAGCTCTGAGAGGTCAGGTCTGGTGGTAAATGTCCCACTGGATTTTATGGCCATGTTTGCTGATGTTTCCTGGCAAACAGGAAATTAGGAGAGGCAGCAAAATCCTGAATGCATTTAATTCCTCCCATCTAAACCAAATCAATTCAGACTGCAAATCAGGCATACACGTGTGTGTTTCTAGTAGCAGAGCAGTCACACAGCAAAAGTAATGCCATTTTCCCTGTTCCTGTCAGGGTTTTTAGATTTTGTGTTGGAGAAATTTCCTGAAAAGTATCCTCTAAAGGAAAACCAGAAAACTTTTCTTCTACAGAAAACCTTGCTAGTTGATTGCAGCTGTTCTTTCTGGCCTGACTGGTTTTTAAATGGATTTATTTTATGCTAATAGGGAGCTTGGGACCTTTACTTCTCTCAAGCATATAAGGCATATAGTATTAGCCCTGGAGCCAAAGTTTGTGATTCCCCTACAACACTGAAATTCAGTGCAACAAAATAGTGATTTTTTTTGTTGTTCCCAGTGAAATAAGTAGAAGTAGATAATGTTACATTTGGGGCAGTTCAAGATATTTTGAAATGTTGTTTTTCCTGCAGTTATTTATCCCTTTAACCATATTTTTCAATTGAGATATATTTTTAGATGAACCACAGTTCACTCTTTTGTATTTTGGAATGAAATAAACTTAAAAAAAAAAATTAGACACCAAACTCATCCCTTGCCCTGCTTATTTCTTGAATTTTTTTTAGGGCTTCTATTTATTGCAAATAACTAAGAATAAAACAATTTTGCTCACAGTTTAAAATTTACAACTTTTTAAGAGATAATTATTAATTATTTTTCTCATTGTCCACTTTAGCTGGGTGGAGTGGTAAGGAGTTTACCTACACCAGGTATTCTTTTTTTTTTTTTTAATAGAAACTTAATTAATCTTCCAATGGCTTCAGTATGGGACAGCCAGGGGGTTGTTGTTGTATTTTAAGTGAGATTTTTTCCTTTGAATAATGCAATATAAAATACGAACTGTGGAGTATTTATCCTGTGCTCCCTGCCCAGGTTTCCCCTGCTCACAACCAAGCTGAGCCGTTCCATCTGACAATATTTACAAAGTAAAAATCTATTTCCGTCAGTAAACGATATTGCTGCTAATAGCTTGGACTGCAATCCCATAAAGAGCTTAAGCATATGGATAATATCTGCTGGAGTTAATTGAGCTGCTGGCATCATTGGAATGACAGACACACAAAGACCTAGGAGCAGGAGCTTGGCAAACTCCTCTAAGTTGTGTTGGGGTGGGAGATCCCCCTGGAATGGGATTTGGGGACTGTATTTCTCACTCACCACTTGATGCTGGGCTTCAAGATCCCTCTTTTGGGATGATTCAGCCTGGCATGGCTCACTTCTCATGGGGAGTCATTAAATTATTAAAATTGTTCACTCTTGTAGTCTGGTAGGGCCCTCATGAGCAGCCTCAAGCTTAAAGTCATGGTGAGCCTTAGGGAAGAGGGAAGCCCAGGTTGTCTCCTGGCATCACTGATACAATCATCTCTCAAAGCTGATAAATTTTTCTATGTATGAATTTGGTGGAAAAAGCAGAATGGCCAGAAAACAGGGAAAATATGTTGGGAACCACTTTTGTAACTGTTTTTAAAACTCTCTCTTAGGCAAATCAGGCTGTGCTTGAGCAGGCCAGCTCTGGACCATGCAAATGGGGCTCCAGGGTGTCACTGGGGTGGGTGGTGAGCCAAGCCCAGCACGTGTGGGATGGGAAAAACCTGGAATGTGTTGGTGTGATTTGGGATGCTCATGAGCTGCTTGATGGTGACAACGATCCTGAAGAGCCTGGAGCATCTCTGTGCCCAGGAAAGGCTGNTCATCTTGGGGTTCTGTGATTCTCTTCCAGCAGAATGCTGAGGTCCAGGTCTTGAAATTCATCCTTTCAGGGAGATTTATTTGATGAAGATGAGAAAAGAGCACCCTCATTTATAGTGACTACCTCATACTGTCAGAGCTAAAAATTATTTGATTTTTCAGGACAGAAAGGCCAGTTAGGCACATTCCATTGCCAGAATGAGAATTTGTGTAGTCTTTAGAGGTTCATTTCTGAAATCTTCCCAGTGTGTTTTAGGGAATCCATATGAATCACCACACTCATGTGAGCTCAGTGGATTTGGTCTGATGGGCGACCTACTGGAGCAAGACTGGAGCTGTCCATTCCTTAGGAATTGGTAGAATCATGGAACCCCTGAATGGTTTGGGATGGAAGGGACCTCAAAACCCATCCAGTGCCACCCCCTGCTGTGGGCAGGGACACCTTCCACTATCCCAGGTTGCTCCAAGCCCCATCCAACCTGGCCTTGGACACTTCCAGGGATACCTACAGATTAAGTATCCCTTTATTTGGGCCACTTGTCTTTAGTGGCTGCAGTAAGAGGAAGAGCAGCAATTAAATTTTGCCAGTCACTAGCCATGGCTTCCTACACACTCCTAGAGTGGCTGGAAAAAAGCACTTGTGAATAGGTTCAGGAATGGCACATCCTGAGTAAGTGAAGCTGACAGAATGAACATGGCTCTGCCCACTTAGAAGTGATGAGTGTGATGTTGAATAACACCCAGAGAGGTGTGTGGTGGGGCATGAAGCTGATGCTATATTCAGGGATGGAGATCATAGTCACTCATCAGGTAAACTTCTGCTTCGGGACATTACCCCAGAGTAGGATATTTATTCCACTGGTTTAACTTTNCAGGACAGAAAGGCCAGTTAGGCACATTCCATTGCCAGAATGAGAATTTGTGTAGTCTTTAGAGGTTCATTTCTGAAATCTTCCCAGTGTGTTTTAGGGAATCCATATGAATCACCACACTCATGTGAGCTCAGTGGATTTGGTCTGATGGGCGACCTACTGGAGCAAGACTGGAGCTGTCCATTCCTTAGGAATTGGTAGAATCATGGAACCCCTGAATGGTTTGGGATGGAAGGGACCTCAAAACCCATCCAGTGCCACCCCCTGCTGTGGGCAGGGACACCTTCCACTATCCCAGGTTGCTCCAAGCCCCATCCAACCTGGCCTTGGACACTTCCAGGGATACCTACAGATTAAGTATCCCTTTATTTGGGCCACTTGTCTTTAGTGGCTGCAGTAAGAGGAAGAGCAGCAATTAAATTTTGCCAGTCACTAGCCATGGCTTCCTACACACTCCTAGAGTGGCTGGAAAAAAGCACTTGTGAATAGGTTCAGGAATGGCACATCCTGAGTAAGTGAAGCTGACAGAATGAACATGGCTCTGCCCACTTAGAAGTGATGAGTGTGATGTTGAATAACACCCAGAGAGGTGTGTGGTGGGGCATGAAGCTGATGCTATATTCAGGGATGGAGATCATAGTCACTCATCAGGTAAACTTCTGCTTCGGGACATTACCCCAGAGTAGGATATTTATTCCACTGGTTTAACTTTCCTGCCCTATCAGAAGTTCTCTTTATCTTCCCACTATATCACCTTGGCATTTGCCTTGACTGAACTCTGCTCTCACTGCTGTTTTTTAGTGTGTCTGCAAATCTGTCACTGCCCCTGCTCTGTCTCCCAAGTCACAACTACAGTGCCTAATAAAAGGTACAGTGAAGTTATCTTCACTATCCTTAGCTCTCAAATATTCAGAATTAAAGTGTTGCCTGGTGTCCAGAGCTGTGGTGTAAACAGGAGTAATTCCAAGCCAGCTAATGAAAGCAGAGCTGTGGAAAAAGGGGCTCTGCCTGTGATCCATCCTGCTGGCTATGGATTATGTATCACAGCAATCTCCTACCACAGCAGCAAATACAGTCCACCGTGTAATGGACCCAAGCACAGAGGTTCACATTAAAGACATTTTTCAGTCATTTAATTGAATTTGAAAATGTCACAGTGATTCAGGCTCTACTTCACTTACACCTGTACAAATCTGTTTATGGTGGCTTGATGTAATTTTGTCCACTATAAACTGGCTTAAATGACCCGAAAAGGGGATTTGTTTTCCCTTTCAATTCCCTGAAAGCTCTGAAGAAGTTAATAAAGCAAGTTCTCCGTGTTATTTTTGCAGCAGGCAGAATCTTCCCTGCATTTTCCCATGTTTAGTTATTAATTTACTCCACTATGAAGGAGTGCAATGTCATGGCCATTAATAAATGACACAAATAAGACTTTTAATGTGTTTTTGGAACATTTTTCTTGCTGATTTTCATTCTGGACCCATTCATGAAAATGCAGGTAACTTCAAGGATTCATGGGAAAGGGGCTGATTCAAGGAGGAGGTGACTAAGGTTTGATTTAAGTTCATATTTAGGACAGAAGGATGGAGTGAGACTTTTATGGCATTTTTTGGGATGCAGAAGGATGTCTTCTCAAAAGCTGAACAAAGTAGCAGTTCATGGTTGAGACTGACCTCGGAAGCTGGGGCTTTTTAGAGACCCACTTGGGGAAGAAATGAGTTGAATGCTCTAGTCATTGTTTTACATAAATTTCCCCTGGACCCTCCCCTGGACCTCCTGCTGGCACAGTTGGACAGAATAAACACAAACTCCTTCCGTGTGGCTTCATGACTGCAGCACACTGACAGCATTCCTGTTTAACTCCTCCTCTTCCTTCTCTTTTGGTTTTCCCCTCCTTTTCATGCTCCTAAAACCAACTCAAAGGTGGGACAGGTTTTCTGATCTCCATCAAACATTTATTTGTTGTCAAAAACCCCTGACAGTGGAATGTTCTGTGCCACTTCTACCCCTTATCTCAGCAGGCACAGCCAGTGCAGGAGATCCAACAGCTTCCCATCATTCCCATTCCTGAAGGCTCTCCCAAAGTCACTTCAGTTACATGCAGCAACTTCTTCACTGGAAAAAATGTCTGTGAAAACTTTGTCACCCATGGAGAACATCAAGTCCAAACATACTGGGAGTTTATTAATATTTTTCTAAAGATAAAGTAAGATAAGAAGAAAAGTTTTGGGGGTTTTGTGTCCAGGCCACAAAATTAGCCTGGGCCCTGCTCTGCCACTCCCTTCACAAAGGGACACCCAGGGCACACAGGGACAGCCAGGGACAGCTGGGGACACACAGGAACACACAGGGACAGCCAGGGCTGAGGCTTCTCTCAGCTGGGGCTCCTCTCCAGGCTGAGCAGCCCCAGCTCCCTCAGCCTTTCCTGGGCACAGAGATGCTCCAGGCCCTTGCTCAGCTCCAGGAGCTCCTGTCCCTGCTGTGCTGAGGAGCCAGAGCTGGACACAGCACCCAGAGGTGCGCCAGGAATCCCTCCCTGACCTGCTGGGAATGCTGTCCCCAGGATCCCATTGGCCCTTTACCCCCAGGACAACCCTGGGAAAATTGGGTTTGGTACAGCACAAGGGAAAGGGAAATACTAAGGATGAAACAAAATGAAAAAGAGGTCTTGTAGCAGAATATTGGTACCAAAATAAAATGGAAAGTGCAAAATGAAATCCATGAATGGCCCTCATCTTTATATTTCATCAAACCCAGTCTAATTAAGATTTGTTATTGGTTTTGACAGACACTTTCTGTCAACCATTCTGATGGTAAAAACATTTTCCTGTGGAGAATTTTGACTTTTTCTAGACCAGGCAAGGTCATTAAATCATTTTTTAAAAAGCATAAGATGTGTTGAACATTGATAGATGTTTGTTTATGAGCACTAAAAAAACAGTGCACTGTAAATGAGTTCCTATTGGTAGCAAATGAACTCTTTCATGATTATTAATGAAGTCTGGAGTTGCTATTGCTGTCTAATTATACCAAATGTATTTCTCAAGGTTCAGGGATCTACATAAATCAATAGAAGAACTGAGTCTGAAAAATGAAGTGAAAGCAGTTAATACAGTGCTTGATTGGACATTACTGATGGCTATTAGATACTTGGGGTTTTTTCTGGTTTAATTTTCTCAGTAGCTTGAGGAGTCTTTCTGTTCCAAGGCACTTTTGAATATCTGGTATTTTTTGGTAACCTACCTAGAAGTTATTTTTGCATTGTCAATGCAGTAACCATGAACTCTCCCCATATAATTGCTGTGGGGTTATGGAATTTTCCCTGCAGTGAGTTTTAATTATTCTGTGCTAATTAAGCAACTGATGCCTACTGTGAAAAATTCTCCCTTTGGAACAATGTGAGCAAAGGTGCATACATAAATTTCATAACATATGCATAAAAGCATCCTTTTTTATCTCTTGTACTAATTTCATGTCCCCATGTTGGGGCGGCAGCATGAATAAATATAACTCCTATGGCTGTATATGGAGTGCTCCAAAGACATAATATTCATCTTTTCCCACTAAAAAAATAGCAACATGGTATTTTTGGGCTGATTGGATCCTCCCTTCAGCACAAAGACTGTCACCTATTAAAAAGTTAGATGAAAAATGAAGTGCTTAATTATACTTGAGTTAAAAGGTGGCTTGTTGTGTCTTGCTGGAAAATAATCCCAGGGTGGTTTGGGTTGGGAGGGACCTCAAAACCCATCCAGTGCCACCCCCTGCCATGGGCAGGGACACCTTCCACTATCCCAGGTTGCTCCAAGCCCATCCAACCTGGCCTTGGATATTTTGTAATTGCAATGACATTGAAAAGGGAACAGAGAATGGGCAGAGGGAGCAGAAACTGAAGACAGATGTTTTCTTCTGGAAAGTGCATCATCCCTTAGGCTGTTGAATTTATAGGACAGAAGGTTGCAAGAACTGGCAAGATTGTAATTTGTGATGTGGAATCACTCTCAGACCACTCTAGTGATGGGCAGGCAGTAGGAAGGAGGAAATTTGAAGAGAAATTTAATGTATAAAAATGCCCAGGGAAGTAATTTCTGATCTAAATAAGTAAAACCTCTTTTATTCTACCTGAAACTAAATAGACTTTTTTGATAGCTGTGCTAGAGGTAAAATATATTCTCTGAGAAAACTTTCATTAGATTAAAACCAAAGCTTTTTTTTTTTTTTTCTTAAAGAAGTGTCAGTATAAAAAACAAATCAGCATTAGTTGTTTCCAGTGGTGGTTTGGAAGGGAAGATTTCTGCCTCACAGCTGAAACATTGCACTGGTGCTTATGATGGGACTGAGCTGAGTGGATGGATAATTGGATGATTACAGCACTAATGGAGCCCTGGGAAAACTGCTCCAGGTTCCCTCCTCTGCTCCAGATGCAGCTGTGTCTGCTCTGTGAGGTGGAGGTGGCTGAGCCACCTGGGGGAATTGTGTTGGCTGTCACTGCACTGCTGCCTTCAAAACACCCCAAGTGCAGCTCTGGAACAGGAAAGCTCTGGAGGACAGGGATGGATGGACTTGAGAGCAGCCAGAAGTGCCAAAGGACTTGATTTCCCTGCTTATGAAAGACGTGGAGGCTGAGCTAAGGCTCTGTTTCAGGATCAATGTGGTNTTTCCCCACAAAATTCTCCATGGGGAAAAAAAAAAAAAAAAAAAAAATCTGAGTTATATCATCTTTAGAACAGCCCATTTTTTCCCCTTTTCAAATTACAGATCTGACACTTCTATAGGTTTTTAATTCAATTATCTTTAGCTCTGCTTAACTGGGAGCTCTTGGTCCTTGTAAAGATACAGGGCAAGCATTGTCTTTTGGCAGACCAGCCTCATCTCTAGTTGTCTTGACAAGATGCTTAAAGAAACTTTGAAACTCTTTGAAACAGGTTTCAAAGAGGCTCATTTATCTCATCTATTACTTCAAGATACTCTGGGCAAGTTCATCACAATGATTTCCACATTTGCCATTTTTTTGATCTTTCCATCTCTTCCTCATCTCAGCTGTGCTACATTACAGGAACACACAGATATAAATCTGTGCACTTGTTTTTTTTATCTATGTGTGCTCCCTTTTAGGCTGTGCTGGAGTTTTCCTTGCCATGGCAGCTGACACTCAATAATCAAAAGAGAAAAGCTTTATATCCATTATTCCCTTTTCCTCTGTTGAAGGAATTTGTACAACAAACTGTGGGACCAATGCACATTGCAAGGCATCGTCACAGTGGGCTCCTGGTTGCTCTGGCTCAAGCCCACAGAGTTTTTTGCTCCCTAAATTTAGAAATTTACCCCCAGAAAGGACTTCTCCTCCTGCAGAGGGTGCCAGCACTTTGAATGGATTTTCATTTTCATGGGAGATAAAAGGGAATGTTGCATTTCCCTGTGAAAATAAAAAGCTCAGCTTGCCTTTGTCAAGGTTTACTCTTTGATAGTCTCCAAACATAACTTTTTAGGTGGAATTAATGCTGTTTGCTGGGAGGTGGCCAGCAGTGGGGATAACCCATCCTGTGATGTCACCTTTGCTATTCCCAGCAGAAGCTCCCTGGGACAGCTCAGCTCTGCTTTGAGTGTTGCTCTCTGTCCTGTAGAGAAGCTTGATGGAACATGGAATCACAGATTCATTTCGTTTGGAAAATCCCTCTGAGATCATCAGGTCCAACTGTTCCCCTAGCACTGTCAAAGCCACCCCACACCCATGCCCATTTGGGAAATGCTTCATCTACACAGCTGTTAAATCCCTCCAGGGATGGGGACCCTTCCCTGGCAGGAAGGTGACACTTCCCTGTTCCAAAGCTTAACCAGCCTTTCAGTGAAGAAATTTTTCCTTTTCCAAGCAATGTGCTGAAAAAAGGGGTATTCAAATGCATAAAATATGCAATTATCTGATATGTTAATTGTGTAATTGTATGTCTCTTAATAAAGAAAAATGAAAACTGCCCAGTGCAATATCTGGCCATGTAGGATGGGGCTTGGAGCAACCTGGGATAGTGGAAGTTGTCCCTGCCCTTGGCAAGGGGTGGAATGAGATAAGCTTTAAGGTCCCTTCCAGCCCAAAGTACCCTTTGATTCCAGGATAAACTATATATGTAGTGCATAATTGCTTTTCCAATTTTGGGGCATGACTGGAGAAGGAAAATGGTGAAGGATTGGCTTCCTCTGCTCCCTGCCACTGCCTGTGTATGGGGTCAGGATGTATCTGCTAAAGCACATCTCAAACCAAGCTGTAGATCAGGTTTGGGGGGCAGGATGGCAGAGCAGAATGTTCTGTGCAGTGACAGTGAGGGTAGCAGACTTTGGAGCATGACAGATTCCAAATTGCTCTGCTTGGTCGGATGAATTCCGGAGTGCCTCCCCTCCGCTCCCCAGTGCAGGGGCTGTCATTTCCTGGAAAGGGCACCTTTGATCCAGGATCTGTTACTCTCCTGCCGAACAGAGCTTGAAAATTACTAATGATTCTGGCAAAAGAACTTTAATTTTGTGCCAGTGGGAGATTTCAGGTTAATTAAATGGTCTTGTTGCTCCGTGTTTCACCAGGTAACTGCTTTGGGCTGAGGCTGAGGAACTTTACAACTTGAGGACCTAATCCTGTCTTGACCTGAACTTCAGCTGGCCAAGCCAATGTCTCCAAGTGCCTGAACAAGTTCTGAAATTCACTCTAAAAAACCTTAGTGCCATGCCAGGACAACAGTGTGCTCCAGGCTGTGAAAGTAACTCCTTGCTACTTCCCACTTTTGTTGGCCTTCAAGTAAATGTCCAGAAATGTGAGAAGAGCAGCAAACCCAGCTGCTGAAGCACGTCACATAAATCAGGGGTCTCACCTGTGTGGTGAGTGAGCAGAACAGAAAGGTGAGAAATCCCAGGGCAGAAGGGAAAAACTCCAGAGCAAGCTTTTACCTGAGGCAGTCAGTGTTTGTGTCTGCAGCACAAAGAGAGGAGGTGGGTGCTGTTGGGTTAAAAACTGGTGTCCTTGGTGTGGCAGACCACCTGCTATCAAATCCAGTCCTCTCTGTGCATTGACAGTGGTGCTGAACTTCACTTTGGCTTTCAGCTGAGATAGGAGGTTCATATGGGATGGGACATCACACAGACATCACATCATGGATGTAGGGAGAGTCCTACGGGGAGAAATGGGAAGGGGGAGCAGCAGGGGCCCTGCACATTTGCTCAGGGGGAATCTGGAGCAGGATGAGAGTCAGGAGCATTTGGGAGACCAGATACTGGGATTCTTCTAAGAGTTTTGTGTTTCTGGAGGGATTGGTACAGGAATGGAGGAAATTAGATGAGCTCAGAATTTAACATCCATGGATGTCTAAAGATTTTATATCACATTTTGAGACTCTGACAAAGTAAAACAGTGAAACAAGAACAACAGCAGAATGTAAGAGAAACATTGTTAAGATATCCAGAGGGATTTTTGCCTGTAATGGTTGCCACCAGTGTTATTTCATTATAATACAGAAAAAGAAATCACATTATAATTAACAACAAGGAAAATAGGTAAGAATTTGGACAAAAATAATACTGATAAAAGCAATCCAGGTTCTGTTCTAAGAGATGCAGATGAAGAGAGGATTTAAGTGAATTTAAGAGGGAGGCAAAGTAAATAGAAAAGACATCCCTGATGAGCAAAGCCTGTTCTACCTTTCTCAGTGCAAGGATGATAATAATTACAGCAGTATATGATTTATTCAGCTTTTGTAGCCTTTTTCCTTGCACTCAAAAGAGAGATGGGGAAGGCTCAGGAAAATACAGAGAGGTGGAAAGAGCTCTGAAAAAAAAAAACCTGCCTGATATTGCTTTTTGCAGCTTTCTGCCTCTGTCCTGAAAGAATAAAAGATGTCAAATCTCCCTATTTTGGGGCTCTGCCAGTTCTTCCCCTCTCTGTATTTTCCTGAGCCCTTGAAGGAGTGGCTGTGCCTGGTGAAGGCAGGGAGAGGAACAGGAGGTGTTCTCACCTGGCTCCACACACGTTCTGACCTGCTACACCCCATTGCTCATTAATATGGCATTTTTAGGGTAGGATGGCTCCAGGCTGGCAGGTGACAAAATTGCTGGAGGTACGTGCTGCAGCTGGAGCCAGGAATTGCAGGGGGACAGGTGGAGGTCTGTAAATAAGGACACTTGGAGCCTGTCTGCACGATGCCAAAGCCGTTCCCAGCCAGGAGAGAGCTGAGCTTTAAACAGCAGGTCACTGCTGCCACTGCTGCTGTTGTCACCGGGAGCCAAAGGACAGGATCTGCTCAGCTTTCAAGGGATAAGTTCATGAAATGTGTAAAAGTCCCCAAACTAGTCAATTTCAGACCATTTGTACAAGTTCACAGCGGTTTCTTACCCCATCCACTGCCCTCGTTGCAGTGCCCATGGCACCTGCAGCACCTCTCCTGCTCCCCATGTCCTGCTCCTCAGCAGGACAGCCCCAAAAGGACATTGAGGGGCTGGAACATGTACAGGGAAGGGAACAGAGCTGGAGAAGGGGCTGGAGCAGCAGGAGCAGCTGAGGGAGCTGGGAAAGGGGCTCAGCCTGGAGAAAAGGAGGCTCAGGGGGGACCTTCTGGCTCTGCACAACTCCCTGAGAGGAGGTGCTGGGCTTTGCTCGCAGGGAACAAGGGACAGGATAAGACAAAACCGCCTTGGTTTGTACCAGGGGAGGTTCAGGTTGGACACTGAGAAATCCTTCTTCACAAAAAGAATTGTTAAGCACTGGCACAGGCTGCCCAGGGCAGTGGTGGAGTCACCATCCCCCAAAAACATATGGGTGTGGGGGTTTAGGACGTGGTTTAGTGGTGAATATGGCAGTGCTGGGTTAATGGTTGGGTTCAATGATCTTGAAAGGCTTTTCCAGCCTTAACAGTGCTGTGATTCCATGATTCTAGGACCTGCTCCTAAACCTGCCCATTTGTAAAGGTCAGATCTAGACCTGATCTTAGAAGAAAAACCTCAGGAGTGTGGGATTTGTGTGGAGCATCATGTGAATATCCTACACTCACCCTTTTTCCTGAAGGCAGTTTACATTTCGCTACCTGGGCTTGGCTGTAAATCCCATTTTTGTGCTGTAGCTTTTCTTACACCTTTTCTCTGGTCCCTGCATTCTGATGTTTTGGCATCTACCTTTGCAAACAGTTAAAAGTCAAGACTGCCTCGTTGAGTTTGAAGGGCAGAGCAGTCCAGCACTGCTTTTTCTTTGACATCTGCCTCATGAAATTGGTTCTATTGGTTCAATATGACTTATGGGCCATTTCAATTTGTTGGGACTCTGGTGGGGTTTTTTTCCATTGATGTGGAGGACTGCAGGCCATGCATGGCAATGAGAAGTTCGACCCAATCTGTGTAATAGGCTCAGGAGGTGGATTAGAGCAATATTATCAAACCATATCAATTTTTATGCAGGTCCATTAATGAAGTTCGTGTGGCTGGTCTGTTTATAGACAGTGTTGTTTGGTATGTCATAGATCATTTTCTGCATAACTGAAATGATTATTGCAGACATGCAATCAATGAAATGTTCTTCATCCAGTTGGCACACTTGATTTTCCTCGTGAAATTTTGCTCAGGCTTTAATGAGAATAAATTTCCAGTCCAGCTAGGCTCTGAGGACACCCAGTGAGGACACTGCAAAGGTCTATCCTTGACCAGCAGTCACTCACTAGCAACAGTTCCTCAGGACAGGAGCTGGGAATTCCAGTGGATCATGCTTTTGGAAAGAGGCAAACATGAGATGTGGATGTCGAAATAGGGGAATGGTTCAGAAGTGGAATAAATTTGCTGCATTTAGTGGCAGTGGCTGAGAACCAACCTTCAGGAAAATGAGACCAAATCAGGGGGAGTCCAGAGGCAGAGGACAAGAGTCAAGCTTTAGAAACCATGACCCAGAAGAAAAGATTGAAGTAATTGTGTGGGTTAATTTTAGAGGAGAAGAGGCAGGAGGGAAACATGATGGCCCAAACTCCCAGCACATCTGTGGCTGCTGAGCAGCTTCTTTCCCATGTCAGGACGAAAAGTGACTTGGCTTGGATGGCAGCAATTAATAAGCTAAATTAGGCTTATTAAAAATTTCTGATAGTTTTAAATATGTGTTGGAACTGATTTTCTCAAAAGATTATATAATCTCAGTTGCTGGATGTTTTAAAGACCAAGGTCCATATATCCAAGAGGAATACAGCAGATATCCAGGGTTTGAAACCCTTCCTCAGTATTTCCATATTTCTTTTCCTGAACACACCTCTTTGTACATACAAAAATCACACATATTTTCACACTTTTTTCTCCCCAATTTTGACATGCAGGTTTTCTTTGTGCTCCATAAAGTTTGCTCACAGGTGGTTTCACTTAACATTCCCAGTTTTTTTCTGGGAATAGGAGTGCTCAGATATTTGTGAATCACAGAGTCATAGAACCATGGAATGGTTTGGGTTGGAAGGGGCCTTAAAAATATCTCATTCTAAATCCCTGGACAATGTCCACTAGTGGAAAGTAGTCACTAATCTGGTGAAGAAAGGAGAAATCTTTTTCAGATTTTTGGAGGAGGACTCTGCTGACCCTGTATCGTGTATGCTACTATGAAAAATACTTAATCATTATACAATTAATAATACATATTTAGTGAAGAATCAACCAGGTATAAATTTCCGTGTTTCTATCTTGATGAAGAAGAATTTTGCCTGGATAATAAAGTGAATTTCACCCAACAGTAAGAACATCTCCTGTGATGGCAGCAAACAATGTGTTCATGTCTCCTGATTACTTACAGGTTACTGAGCCTTTTGGAATATCTTTTCAATATCTTTGGGTTCTTTTCACTGAATTTAGTTTCCTTTCTCTGAGCACAAAAAATAAAATATTCAGTTGTAATAACAAATCCTCTGATGGCAGGAAAATGTTATTAAACAACTTCAATACCTCTAGAAACATAAATGTAATATTGGAGAAACATTCCTTTACAAAAGTCGATTGGAGGTAGGGTTTGATGCAATTTGTCAAATCCATCTTGTTTCTAAAGCATGATGGAAGTTAATATTGATTGCCATTTTAAAGCCCAGCTTGTGGACTTTGTTCCACTCAGCTGCCAGCATTGTCATTCCCAAGGTTTATTTTTCCTGTGCTCTCACATCACGGGGGCTACTGGAGCATGTTAGGGCTGGTAATAATACAGCTGCTGATAAACAAAAGCTGTGAATATCAGCACAGCAGAATGAAGTGGAATAAGAAAATCTCTCCCTGCTGTGAACATGTTAAGAGCACTAATCAAAATTTATTTAGGGAAAAACTCCTGCAGTAACAACAGCAATCTGCCCGTGGTATCAGTTCTTCCTCCAATCTGCCAATAATGAATAATATCTGTCAATTATTCGGTCTGAGATTTTGCCATCTGACCAATAGAATTATAAATTACAAAATTAAAAAATTCATTATTACCTATCACTGTTCAAGTATGAAACTTTACCCCAATATCTTTAATTAAAAGGATTTATCTATTGACACTTCTGTGTTTTCCCAAAGCTCTCAGGTGTTTCTCCCTGGAGGTGTCTTCACTATGCAGTTGGACTGCAGCTGCGTAGTGAGGTTGTAGGAGCAAGGAAGTTCAGGAAGTTCTGCCAGACCCCTTTTTGTTGTTGTCACATTCCAGTGTCCCTCTTTAGCTGGAGCCCTGGTGCCTCAGACTCCTGGCTTCACGGGCAGAGGGACATGAGACAGAGCAGCACCACGAACTGCAGACTTACACCAAGCACCCTGTGCAGGCAGGAGGGCAGCCAGAGCCCAGAGTTTGCTCTAAAATGCCAGAAGGACAGAAGATCCCAGACCTGAGGTACTGCAACCCACAAGTCAATAGGTAGGGATGCTGCTGAACCTGCAGGAATGCAGGAACAGGAGTTCCTTCTTCTCCACCCCGAGCTGAAAGCCCTGAGCCTTTCCTTCATGGCAGGAATAAAAGATTCCCAGATAAAACCATTTCTGCCTTGTGCTGTCAGATGTCTTGATGTACTCGATACACTGCTACAGAGTGCTCAGAGTGCTGCTCTTCCCTTGAATTGCTGTTTTTCACGGGAAGGTTGCTCAGCTGGAAAATGGCTTGGCTGGCAGACCCTCAGGAGGTCAAGCAGCACATCATTGTCAGGCCGAGGTACAGCCTCAGCCTCCTGCCTCTCCAGACCTGCTTGGGTTTTTTTTTTTTCCCATCCATCAGGACAGGTTTCTCCCTATCCTGGTGAGACAGAGTGCTGCAGTTGCCTGTGCAAGTGAAGGCTTTATTAGCACATCTGCTTTGCACTGTCTGCTGATTGATGGGGCAAACAACCCCAAACTCCACATGGGTGCAAACTTTCTATTACTTCACTGCCCTCGGAGAAGCATCACCCTAGAAGAAAAGCCTCACAACATGATCTGTGTATGCATAAAGTGATTTATTTCAAAGGCACACTGTATTAGCAGTGCTTCCACCCATGTGCTCTTCCCCTGACAGAGACAAATTGCTATCTCAGCAGCTGGTCCTGCCAAGGCAATTTGCACTTGCTTTGCCAAGTGACAGGAAACTCCACTCTGTACCCTTGTCCCCCCTGAGTTGTCTTGTTAAAACGTTTTTGGGCTGCAGGAGCTGATCTGCAGCAGTCAGCCGAGGCACTGGGATGATCAAAGGGCTGGGAAAGTAGTCAGGAATTTTCCTGCTGAAGGGAACTTTTAAACATGCCCCCCTCTCCCCCACTCATCATTTGCTCTGGATGCTTAATCCTATTTAAATAACAACATGTCAAACATGCCCAGTCATCAGCTAGCAGGTGCCCCTGCTGAGATTTCCAGCTTGAAGTTTTGGTGCAAGGATTTTTTTCCAAATATTGACTTTTCAAGGTTACTGATGATGTGCTCAGGCATAAGAGTTGTTCAGCCCACATCAGGAAAAGAGGCACATAAGAAGAGGGATGCATTTATCAGGCAAATGGTGTGGCTGGATATATACTTTTGGATTTACCTGTAAGACCTTGTTTGAATAAATCCCTGTTTTTCTATAATTACCTGTGCAAACACTCCTGAGCCCTCATCTTTCAGCTCCTCAAAGAAAGAACTCTAATTTATGATGTTTACACGGCAGTGTCTGTGTGCTGGCACTAAACAGGCTTCAATCTTCATCTCCACCAAGAAAAAAAAAATAAATTCTTATTAAATAACAGTGAGAAACCAACAGGATCAATTGTGTGACAGTGCCTAATGTTGCACTTGCAGCTCCAGCTAAGCCAATTACTGGGGGTATGGAAAAGGAGAACTTCAGGCAGCTCTGCTCCATCCTTTTGCTGCTGGTGGGAGAAAGGGAAGGCAAAGCTGGATTTCTAGATCAGACCAAATAACCTAAGTTGGCTGCTTTGGCTGTGACAGTGCTGAAGTTTCACACCCTGCCACTTCTTTCAGGACACCTGTTCTATGATTTAATAACTCAGGTCCTTGCAATTCTATGGCTGAACCAAAATTAGATGCTATGTTTGAGCCATTAGTCTGGCTTTGTGTGTCCCAGGAGCAACAGTCCAGCAGTGCTGTGAAAAACAGTGGTGATTTTTTTTCTTTTCTCTTTTGAGAAAACAAGAACAACTAAATTAGTGCAAAAAAACTACACCCAACCAACCAACCAACCAAGCAAGGAAAAACACCCAAAACCCAAAACTGAACAACTTGTTTTCTCTGTATACAGAGAATTTAAAAATCTTCAAAGCAGTAAAAATTAGGTGGGAGGAAAAGCAGTTAAATCAGATGTTTCTATGCTGCTCTTAGGTGAAAAGCTGACTCTGGTAGGGTAACCTTTTGTCTGAATATTTCACAATCGTAAAAAGAAAGAACAAAATATTCAACCTCTTATTTTTTTTTGTTTTGTTTTGTTAAATTAGGCCCAGAATAACTATTAAAGGTATTACCTGTTCTGTGCTAGTTTGTCAAATTATTCTCACACATTTTGGGTGCTGTTTTGGGGTTTTCTTTATAGATGTGGGTTTTTTTTGCAGTGTTCACCACACCAATCTCTGGCTTCCTGGAATGTTTGTCATTCCAAACATGTCACCTTCTCCTCAGGGCCTTGCCTGCTCCCTGGCCAGCCAGCTGGAATGATTCTAGGCAAAGATAATTAAAATAACAAATGGCAATCAGTGGAGAGCAAATAAGGAGTATTGAGCTCCTGCCTGTGCAGGTAGGGCCATGTTTGCACATGGATGCTGATTTTGGGATAAATGGCTCTGGCCCAGGATCTGTGTTTGCAGGAACTGGGAAACAGGGAGGGTGTTAGGAAAAATGCTGAGTGAGGGGTTGTGGATTTGAGCAGAGCAAATGCTGTGCCCAGGACAGCTCAGTTTGGCTTTCCCAACCCTTATTCCTACAGATCCCTGCATGGTCATTTTGCTTTGGGAATCAGTTGGAGCTTTGTAAGCTCCAACAGGAACACAACCAGTTTTTATAATAATATTTAGTTGATATCAGTCTTCATCTTCCAGGATTGCCTTTGTCAGCTGCTTCAATTAGATCCTCTTAATGTCCACATTAATGAATTTTTTTTTTGTGGGATGAAATGATATTCAGATGGGAAAATGTATTCAGTGTCACCATTTAGATGTAATTCCACTGCAGCTTTTGGATATCCATAGATTATATCCATAGATTCATTCATGTGATCAGAGAATCACAGGGCAGACTCAGAACATCTCGAGCTGGAAGGAGCCAAAAGAAGAAAGTCCAGAGGAGGCATCAACATGATTGGAGGGATGGAAAGGCTGGGAGAGTTGGGATTGTTCAGCCTGGAGAAGAGAAGCTTCAGTATGATGTAACTGTGGCCTTCCAGTGCCTGAAGGAGCTGACAGGAGCCATGGAGAGAGACAATTTACAAGGAATGGAGGGACAAGACAAGGGGAATGGCTTCCTACTGCCAGAGGGCAGGGTTAGATGGATATCGGGAGGGAATTGTTCCCTGTGAGGGTGAGGAGACCCTGGCACAGGGTGCCCAGAGAAGCTGTGGCTGCCCCTGGATCACTGGCAGTGCCCAAGGCCAGGCTGGACAGGGCTCGGAGCAACCTGGGATAGTGGAAGGTGTCCCTGCCCATGGCAGGGGTGGCACTGGATGGGCTTTGGGATCCCTTCCAACCCAAACCATTCTGGGATTCTATGATTCAGGTATCCATGTAGTCTCTGTGCTTGTGAAAATGAGTATGATGTGGTAAACACTGAAAAATGAAATCATTCACAGAGAAATTAACAACTTTCTGAGACTTTTATAGTGGTTTCCAGGTGAGGAGTCATGAAAGATAGACTTGTGTAAGAAATGTTTGATTCCTATCTGTAAGTCTCTTTCCATGTTGGAGCCAACTCCTGGCAGCCTGTTCTTAAGTGTAAATGGATAAAACTTTCCAAAACTTCATTAATGTCTCACTGATTATCAGTAGCTGAGGTTTTATTAGTGAGTGGTGAATTGAAGTTTCATTCCCGATGACCATCAGCATCTCTGGAAGTGTTCAAAAAACGTGTGGATGTGGCACTTGAGGATGTGGTTTAATGTTGGATGTGATGCTGGTGCTGCGTTGATTGTTGGAGATCTTAAAAATCTTTTCCTACCTTAATGACTCAAAGAGAGAACTGATCAACTCTGGTGTCATCTCTTTCAGGCTCTTTCACTTATTTTGCAAATCCTGTGATGTTCAAACCAAAATATGCTGGTGAATTTTCTGTGTTAAAATCAGCAGTGATAAGCAGTGTGAGGGGGAAAATGTTTATAAATAGAATAGCAAGATTGTAAAAGAGGCCTAAAGTGGGTGTAATGTCTGCTGCCTGACTCTCACCAACACCTGGAGCAGGTTTGACCCTTTTCTAAACTGCAGAACTTGTCAAAAGTGTGTTAAGTAACCAAAGGCAATTTCAATCAATAATCTGGTCCTTGTCTGACAGCTTTGGTATTGGATACATATTCATACCCTCCTTCAAAGCTGATTCCTCTTTATTCTTCAGAGGGTGAGAGCTTCATTGCTAATCAGAACACTATTCCCACTTATAACTTGTAGCAAATGAATCTCAGCCAGTTGTTGAAATCGAAATTTTTAGCTGTCAGTCAAGACAGGTCAAATGGGAAATGAAAAAAATTAGGATCACTGACTAAAAAGAACAAATATCTCTATGCATCCACCTGTGGCTCCATGTATTCTCTGGGATGTTAACTCCATGCAGATGGCATCTATTCACATGGCTTTTCTATATTAAGAAATTACTTCAATTCAAAGGAAATAAATGCTTTTAAAATGCCATCCACTCACTGCAATTGACTTTGCCAGAAGGTTAAAATATCTCTAAAATGAATATTCCATTTCAGACTGGGATTTTTCATGACTAAAGTGACTCAACTGTGTCTGCAGCAATTACTTCCACTGTTTCTCTGGGGGAAAAAAAAAATCCCAACAAAACAACCAGCAGCCCTGGTATGGAGAGAAACCTCAAATTTATTTATACAGCAGCAGGAAATACAGGCCCTAAAAACTGAGGGCACCACGTGCAGGATGCTTCACAAGCAGAAATTATGAGTAGCTCTTGTCTCAATGAATTTTGAGCTTGATGACTCCACTAAAGGCTCGAGGAGAAAGAGGATCACAAAGGTCTGGTGGCTGCTGCAAGGGCCTGGAGGGGGTTATTGGCAAAAGGAGGGTTAGGAGGCTCTCCACTCCCTGCCAGCACTACTTTAAATCAATAAATGCTGGTTTTCAGCCTTCAGGTGCTGCTAATGTGAGGCATTAAAAACAATTCCAGCCGCATGATAACCTCTGATATTCTAAACCAGGCCATTTTATCTTGCAGAAACACCTTTCCCAGCTCAGAGAATTATGGAGCACTTGCCCTTAAAGCCTTGGTAATTGCTGCAGGTAACACCTTGGATAACTCAGCCCTGGGTTTGCAGAGCTCCTAAATGTCCCTTGTGGAGTAATACAGGGAAGGGAGGTCACAGTGCCAATGCAGGGACATTTATCTGACAAAGGCAGCATTTGATATTGCACCTCATTTTTTCCTCTCACACTGGAAGACAAGGACAAAGGACACTCGAAAATTACAACCTTTCTAGAGTTAATAGATGTAGGTGGCTCTCAGAGCATAAAATTCTCCTCTGAAATCTGGAAGCTCCTCTGTCTGACACATTTTTACCTCGAAACATTGGAATTATCTGACTGAAATCAGTGAAATCATTAATTTACACTGGCAGACATAAGAATGCCAGCAGAGACAGAATCATCCCTGTCACCAGGCAGTGGAGGATGCAAATGGCTTCTCTAGATGCATTCTACTTTTTCCTGTTTTGTTTTTTCTTTTTCTTTTTCATCAATAACCCAGTCTCTCTTCCTGTGTGTCGTTGCAACAAAAGCTTCTGGAGACAGACGTGCTACCCTGAGTTATTCCCTGACTCTGGCTTTTCTGCTTTAATGCTGGAACCCTGAAAAAGCAGAAGAGGATTTTGACAATTGAAGTTGCAGGCGGGATTGCTCTCGGTGCCATTGTAATTTACTTGCTCAGATAAATGTCTTTTACACTTGGGTAATTTCTTTGTATTGTGCATGTTCTTCATAGTTGAGTGAAGTTGAAAATCCTAAAAGATGCTTTAACTTGGCTCTTTCTAGTTGGAATTGCTTAAGAAATATTTATGGGATTATTGTTTTGCCTTGCTTTTCAGTCAGACAGTCTCAGTTGGAAGAAAGAAGCTGTATGTAACAAAAAAGAAAAAAACCCAACCAAATATATCCTGCAGCAAACCAAGGCAGGTTTATTGGGGATGGGGATATCTGAGCATGGCTTGAAGTGGGCTGTGTTATGCTCTCTGATGGTGTTTCAGGGGAATTTAGGGATGAGATAGCCCCAAGAACAGAACCACACTGCTCAGGAACATTAAATTTCTAATTTATCAGGTGGGATAGGCAGAGCAGGTGGGTTGTGATTTTTATGATAAGGTTTCTGCTGCATGGCTTTTATCTTCACAGATTCCACACTGCCCAGCCCTGCCCCTGCCCCTGCCACTGTCCCTGCCCCATGTGGGACCAGCAGCAGGGACCAGGGGCCAGGACTGCACACCCCACTGCTGGGTGTGTCCTTTATGGGATGCAGCCCAGCTCCTGCACTGTGGGCTTGGACTCCTGCCTGACATGTGAAGGCTGTGTAGAGATGATCTCACAAGGGTTATGGGATTGTTCTTCCCTATTTAGTGCTTTCTAACTCGGCTGGTTGGTCAAGACCTCGCAGACCTGGGCCAAGCCCTCTGTTCCCACCCCACATGAGCCAATTCCCACTTTATTTTTGGTCACAATCACCCTTTAAAACCCTGTCCAATATCTGTCTAGAATTCCTAAATCATTAGAGCAAGCACAGATCTTTTGGGTAGATTTTCCCCACAAAAGTGATCTGTGTTTTTGCTTCCCTGCACATGCCAGAATCAACTCATGGGCTGGAGCTGGACAAGTGTGACCAAGGTCTCAAGAATCTAAACAATACTTTCAGGAAAGATTCACCCCATGACAGCAATTTATTGCCTTTATCAATTATTTGAAAGAGAGAACTCAGTTGGTAGAGGGGGAAATAAAAGATACATAATGCAAAGAGTAAAGAGGCAAAGTTGACAAATAGTTGATAAAAATGTAACCTTCATTTTTCTATTGACTGAGCTGCTGCAAATGATATGTATTTTAACAGAGCCAAAGGAAAGGTCTTGCTTTTTGTAGTAAAAACCCACTAGAATATCCTGCTGATAGAAGCAGACTCAACTTCAGAGGAAATATTTGCACCAAAATTGGAATTTTGTGGGGTTTTTTTCCCTAGACACTCACTGGGATTTGATGAAAGAAATTAATTCAGGGAAGTTTTGTGTCTTATGCTCCTTAGGACCTTCAAATCAACAAATCTTTTTCAAAGGACTGTGGTAGTGTTGTGAGAGGAGTCTTGCACAGGTGAAGGAAAGTCGAGAGGAAAAGCAGGTTATTTCCTCTAAAAAAATAACCTAACTTAGAAACAAACCAACCCTAAAAAAACCAAAGAGGCAAACTAATAGTACAAAGTAACCTGAATAATAATAATAATAATTTGCTGATTTGCTGTCAGTCTGGATCAGATCAGGAGAGGGATGGGATGATGATATCTTGCAAACTAAGCAAAAGCATTAAACTGACCTATTTTGTTATTCAGAGCTGGAAACTCCATGTAAACCCCCTATAGCTCTGAGGGAAAATCAGGTCTGATGCTGCCAGGTACAGAACCTGCTGTCTGCTCCTCAGAAAACCTGAAGTCATGAATAACTTAAACACCTCTGCAGTGCTGTGGTAAAAGGGAGTCCCTCATTTTTGGGAAGCCGGGTCAGAAATGGGAGGCGAGTGGAAACAAAGCAGTTTAGAGATGGTCTTTAGTTACAGAAATCCAGAGAAGGGACAAGAAAAGGCTCTCTTTCCTTTGTCTGCACCAGCCTTTGAGTTTGGGGCCATTTGGGAAGATGAGACACTGTGTATTTAGTGCATCCCAAGTGGGACAAACCCACATCAGCCACCAGAGCCTGCTGGGGACAGCTCCATTGAAAGCGGTGGAAAAACCCCTTTTGTATTCAGGGCTTTGAGTCCATTCCTGTCTGTCCTCAGGTGGCACCTGCCTGCTGCTGCTGCTTCTGACTCCACACTCTGAACAGCTTAGAAAATGGGCTCTGAAACCATTATTTATTTATTTATTTATTTATTAAACTTTTTTATTCTTTTAAAGGCATATTTATGGACCACATTGTGGGCAAGACCCTGACAAAACAGTCCCTTCACCTCATTTTGTGCAACATGCCAGTTTTTTGAGGTTGAAAACTTCAGTGAGAACACCTTCATTAAAAAAAAAATCAAACTGCTTTTGTTTACTATTGAAGCCAAGTCCCCTTCTGCTCTCGTGCCACACATCTTCTGCTCTGCAGTGAAACAAACTTTTTCTGAGCCTTCTAATTGGGCTTTTTACCCAGTTGGGCTTTTTACTGTCTGTGGTGCTAAGTGATGGTACCTGGACTACTTTCATCTGCAAAGCATCATTTTCACAGCCACAGCTCCCAGTTTGGGTACTTTTCATATTTCTCTTTATATGCACTATTGCTGTTACAGTTTTCCTAGCAGCACTAGGAAAAAGAGAAGGGGAAAAGGAGGAGTTGGGAAAGTGAGGCTGGTGATGAGGACATGGGGAAAAGGGAGGTGCACACAACAACAACCTTCCCCTGAGCCTGTGCTGGGCTTTGATAGAGCAGCCTGGGCTAGTGGAAGGTGTCCCTGCCCATGGCAAGGGGCGGGACAGGATGGGCTTTAAGGTCCCTTCCAACTCCACACATTCCCAGATTCTCTGGTTCTACAATCAGTTCAGTGACTGCAGCCATTAAATAGTGGAATTCCCTGAACTCTGGCACATAAAATCCAGCCCTTTTTTCTAACTGAATATCAAAGACTTTTCAGTTTTAACTCCATACCTTTACTCACCTTATTCTATTATTCAGATTAGGGTGTTACTTCTTTTGTTGGTTATTTTAGGGATCTATCTACAGATCGACTGCAATATGAGAATCCTTTTGCAGAGCCATGAATTTCCAGGGCTTTAATGTTCATAGCTGGAAATACAGGAAAACCAGCTCAGCTGAATCATCCTTTTCTTCTGGCTGTCCCTGTGACCATGCACACCTGCACACAGGTGCAGAAATCCACGTGTATGTTAGGAAACCTGCTACTCCTAATGAAGTCAGGCTGCTTCACAACACTAACCACCTCTTCCAACTCCTCCATCTTCAGGGAGTTGTAACTGAGAGCCTCCTAAATATTCCAGGGAATGGTCACAGCCTCAAGGCTTCCAGAGCTCCAGGAGAGTTTGGACAAAGCTCTCAGAGATGCACAGGATGGGATTTTTGGGGTGTCTGTGCTGGGACAGGAGCTGGACTCCATGATTCTGGTGGGCCCTTCCAATTCAGGATATTCTGTGATCCAATGAGATATGAAAAGACTCAGTCTTAAATCCAAACAGGATGTTGTAAAACAACCTAAAGCATGATCAAACTCTACTTCATGGTCAAAGCTGCTTATCTCTACTTTTGTTTCAGCCAAAGGAGCTGTTTTGCCGTGGCAGCACTGCTAAATGGCACAACCCCCTTTTGGTCTGATGATGTATTTCAGTCAGAAAGCAATCAGGGGAAAATCTACTGCTTTGCAAATCTCCCCATAAATTTGAGAGCCCACTTACCTTGCAATGAAGGGTTATTCTGCCAAGTGAGAGGGAACAGAGTCCCTGTAGTTGCCATCTAAGTTGAATTATATTTAACCTGGAGAATAAACTCGGCACAAGAGTTATGCTGCACCATTAAAGTGGAGCCTATGTGCCAGCCTTGAAATGACTGTAAGGTCATCCACAGACTCCCAACAATTACTCTTGTGCTAACCCCAATAACCAGATTTTAGCTAAATTATAGATACCTGCACTGTTCCCAGACTTTTCCCAAAGACTTGGAGAGATGAGCAATTTAAAACTGAGAGTTTAATGTAAACCCTGCAGATACCAAGAGAAAAAAAAAATAAAGCTGAGCAAAATCAGTCAAGTGTAGCTTGGAGAAGGATGGTTTGAATAGGCCTGGAGTGGCAGGACAAGAGGGAATGGCTTCCCACTGCCAGAGGGCAGGGTTAGATGGGCTATTGGGATGGAATTTTTCCCTTTGAGGGTGGCGAGGCCCTGGCACAGGGTGCCAAGAGAAGCTGTGGCTGCCCCTGGATCCCTGGAAGTGTCCAAGGCTGGGTTGGACAGAGCTTGGAGTGCCCTGGGCTAGTGGGAGGTGTCCCTGCCCATGGCAGGAGATGGCACTGGAAGATCTTTAATGTCTCTTCCATCCCAAACCATTCTGGGATTCCCTGATTCAGGTATCCATGTAGTCTCTGTGCTTGTGAAAATGAGTATGATACGGCAAACACTGAAAAATGAAATCTTTCACAGAGGAATAAACCAGCTTTCTGAGACTTTTATAGTGGTTTCCAGGTGAGGAGTCATGAAAGATGGACTTGTGTAAGAAATGTTTTGTTCCTATCTGTAAGTCTCTTTCTATGTTGGAGCCAACTCCTGGCAGCCTGTTCTTAAATGGATAAAACTTTCCAAAACTTCATTAATGTCTCACTGATTATCAATAGCTGAGGTTTTATTAATGTGTAGTGACTTGAAGCTTCATTCCCTATGATTCAACCACTTTTTCCTCTTCCTTCTACTTTCAGCAGATGGATCATTAAAGGGTCCCTATAGCATAAACTTATTTAAAGATATTCCTGGCTGCTTTGGCAATAGAAAGAGACTTGGAATTTAGTTTCTAAAAGTCAGTATCCTCTCATTTAATGTAATTACAAAACTACATAATTTTTAAAAATGAGACATTAACTCCACATTTATGATATTTAATGCTCTCGGTGTGCAGATGGAATGCATGTAAATGTGAAATTTAAAAAATGGTATTTTAGAAACACTCTACTCCAGGACCTTCTGTACATGACTTAGGGGAATCGGCAGCAAATCCATTCAAGGCATGAGTTATGGATGATAAAAATCCAGGGAACTTGTCTAATAAATAATGGCACTAAAACCCTCTTGCACAGCTCTCATTTCTAATGTGAAAATGTGCAGCCTGGTGTGACTGAAATGTAAATCCTGTGCCCTCAGACCTGTTCTCCTGGGGGAGGATGAGGGGATGGATCCTCCTTGGCCAAACCATGGCAGTGGAAGCCCATCTCCCATCCTGGATCATCAAGTCCAACTTTTGACCCTATTTATGACCAGAAATTTTGGCCTGTGGTTGGTAAGACTCTACCCATGGAAAATTGCTGCCTTTGGATGGTTTTTTGAGCCTATCATTTTGTCAAGTGGCCTCAGTGCCACCATCTTAACTGCTGGCACCAGGGATCCATCACAGGGATCCACATGGATCCAACATCCCCCTCCAAGCTGACCTGACTGTAAGAGACACCCCAGGCTCAGCTCTCCCTGATGAGCTGGCAATTGAGTGAAATTCCCACTTTTGTTTGCATCCTGCGTGGAGTCAGGCTCCCTACATCCACAAAATATTTAAATACACACAGAATACATGTGACAACAGGATCCAAATAAACCCTCCTGATGCACTAGCAGGAGGAGAAGTAGCACAGAAATCAAACCCAAGGGGTCTGTGCTGTGCTGTTTCTCTTCTCTGTATTTCACAGTCATTTTTGCAGTTGCTGCTGTCCTGCAACAAGAGAAAACTCTGCCAGTTTAAGGTGATGCTTTAAAACTCACTTGTCATGCTGGAGCTTTGAGCTGACCACTGGTGTTTCTTGCAGTGAGAAAAGAGGAGGGCAGGAGTGACTCATATTCAATATCTATTATAATGTAATTCCAGATTCTGGGTTCTGACAGATGCTTGAGCTGCAGAGGAAGGGTCATGAGTGACAGAGTCATAAAAAGAGAGGGAAATGAGATGTCAGGGCAAGTTAATGGGGCTCTTTGGCTATTACAGCTCTCCTGGCTTGGGTCAACCCCCAGCACAAGTGTACTTGGAACCACAGGAAAACTGTGCTTGAAAAAAGCGGTTAAACTGTTGGGAAAAAAAGGTTAAACAGGCTAAACTGTTGGGAAAATTTTAAATGCTCTATTTCCACCTCCATTGGCTTAGATAGTGTTGAAGAAAGGGCAAGGGAAGCTACCACAGGCAGTTTGCCTCTTAAATCCAAACCAAGAATTATAGATTCGTAATATTTTTCAAGCTAAAACTATGTTTTTATACTTTTTTTTTTAAAACCTAAGGCAGTTTTCTTTCATTTTTCTCTTTATAAATAGGATCAAAGCTTTCACTCAATCTCAAAGTGGCTTTTTTGTTCTGTTGTTGAATTATAAAAATCAAGCCCAAACCCAGAGAATTCTGAGTTCAGTAATTGCAAAGCAGCTTATATTTTTATCCCCCTCTTTTCCTCTGTTTTGTATTCATTGAGAAATGTAAGAGGTTGAGAAAAGGAACTTTTATAATTAAATTATTCACAAAAAAGTGAGCAAACCAGGACATCAGACTTCCCACTAATAAGCTGCTCCCTTTTTTTTAAATTTCACATCATTAATATCCCTTTTGCTAAAGTTATTAAGATGAAAAATGGTTATCAATACTTTAGTTTTATAATCAGAATTGCACTTATTTCGTATACACATAATTCCTTCTGACATCAGTCACCTTAATCTCACATTGTTTGTGCTTCAGCAGGCTTTGACACTGCTGTAATTATCTCCTGCTGTTTAATAAAGCACTTTTATTTGGAAGGCAGAACTAAAGCCTAACTGATGACCAGGAGACAAGAAAGCTGGCGTGAGGATTGGCATGGATTTGCATCCAATGGGAGCATGGAGCCATTTAAGGGTCTGTTATTTGCCTCAGGTGGGGTGGCTGGAGGTTTTTTAGGCTAGGACTTGCACACTGCAGTGAGGCTGGCAGGGAGAGCTGGGCAGGCTGTGTGGGAGAACATCCCTGTGCCAGGTGCTGCTTGGCCAGCACAGGGGGTGCATCCTACCAGCACCATGTCAGGCACCTCTGGAAGCAGTTTTTTGTTGTGGAGTGGCTCTGAAAGTGCTGTGGCCTCTTTCTTTTGTGAAAAAGGAAGAAAGGAGCTTTCAGATACACAGACAGAGGGGATTTACAAGGGTCTGGAGTGACAGGACACAGGGAATGGCTTCCCATTGACAAAGGGCAGGGTTAGATGGGGTATTGGGAAGGAATTGTTCCCTGTGAGGGTGGGGAGGCCCTGGCACAGGGTGCCCAGAGAAGCTGTGGCTGCCCCTGGATGCCTGGCAGTGTCCAATGCCAGGCTGGACAGGGCTTGGAAGAACCTGGGATAGTGGGAGGTGTCCCTGCCCATGGCACTGGATGGGCTTTAAGGTTCCTTCCACCCCAAACCATTCTGGATCCTATGAATGAATTGTATTCTTTACATCTTGCAAGAGCCTTGCTTGGCCACAGCCAAGTGTTGTTTCTATGAAAATGTTTTCTAAGCATCCAGTCAGTTTATTTTATTGGTCACTAAACCATTTCCTGCCCTCATACTCTGTGGAAAGCAGTGAGCACAGAATACCAAAATCCCAGAATCCCAGACTGATTTGGGTTGGAAGGGACCTTAAAGTCCATCTCATCCCCCGCTGTGCCATGGGAAGGGAGGCCTCCCAGGTTGCTCTGAACCCCATCCAACCAGTCCTGGTCATGTGGAGTTAATTTTCCTCAGGCAAGGAGGAATTTGGAGGATAATGTGCAGGGTGATTCACATGCTGAAGATGGCCCTGTTAGCAATGCCACAGATGCTGATGCTGCTTTAGCTCCTGACAGTGATGAGTGGGGTGTAATATCTGATAAAGATTAGAGGCCTCAGAATCCAAACAAAACTCCTGAACAGGAATCCCATGATACCAAAACACCATTTACAAGCTCTGACAGTGAGATAATTGGTGTGGGTGTGGCTTCTACTTACTGGAATAAATGATGATAAATAGTGACTCTGGCTGGACTTTGAATGGGGAAAATGGAATACTCACAGATATATTTTTATATTATTTCTGCTGTCAGAAGTCTGGAGAAGGGAATGCTTGTGCATTTTTGTGTGATCTGTGAGCAGAACAGGGCTGGCTGTGCACAAGCCAACTACTGCACTGCTTCATTGTGACTCCCACACTGTGCTCCTTCCTCCATCATATCCTGTGTGTCTCATCCATAAAACCCACTCCAGAGCCATTCCTCCTCCTGCCATCACCCACAGCCATTTTTCTTGTCACCTGTGACTTTTCCATCACTTAAGAATTTTCTCTTGACCTGAAAATTGGATTGTCATCTCAAGATGGATCATGAAAGGAGGAAACATTGCTCAGTGAATCCATTCCTAACTCCCCTCTGTGAAACAGTGGGAAGCAATGTCAGGATATGTGATGTTCATCCATCACTGTCAAAGTGTCTCAGGAACCATCATTTTTTGCTGCCCTTTCCTGCAGCCACCTCTACATGACCAAGCTACTCCAGGTGATGTAAAACAAGCCCTGGGAAGGGGAAACTTGCTGGAAGAACAGAAAGTAAGGCAAGAAGGACAGATTTCTTTCTTCTTTACCCTTCTGACAAGTTTTGGGGGTTGCTGAGCTCACTCAGGTCCTTTCTGGGGGTCTGCAAGGGAGATGATGCTGGGAAAGCAATGGAGGAACACTTTTTATCAGCTCCACGTATGAGGAGGTATCACTTTGTCCTCATTCCTGGCAGGGCAAATGCACTTTGGGAAGCTGGGCCTTATTACCTGACTCCAGACTTTGCATTAACTTCTGCATTTCAATTCACTTCTGCTGCTGGGTGGTGACCAAGCTGAGGATTTACAGGGAGAGTGTTGGCATAGCTTTGAATTGGGGCTGGAAACTTAAACTACAGTAGTGGTCTTCATCTCTAGAAGAAGCATTGCATTTATAAAATTAAAAGAAAAAACAATCCCAGTTAACCTGCAGGCCTACTCCCTCTAAAATTGTGTCTGCTTTCATCAGGAAAGAGGAGAGGTACATTTGTCAGTGCAGTGTTAAACACGAGATGCTGAGTTGCCAGGAGGAACATATTTGTTATGACAGGCAAGATGAAGTATCCACTGTCTTTTAACCAAGTAAATATTGCAGGACTGCTCATTAAAATGCAGATATCTGTCTTCATCAGTTGGCCCTCCTTCTGCAGTTCCAAATTTTGAGGTGGTGAGTGATTGGAGAGGAGTTCAGCTAACAGAGTTTGGATTAGGCAGTGTGGGATTTCCCTCTGCAGCTTTTGCTGCCCTATCATCATTAAAGACAGAATGCTTGCCATGTGCACATGAAATTGAAAATTGGTATTTCCAGTGAGAGAAAAGTGATTGCAGAATGAGAGTGGAAAAGGAAAAAATAAGTATCCTACTTTTGCTGGTTTGGAGATAACTTGGATGTGATGAAATAAAAAGTGATGCAGATTTTTAGATTCAATCCCTCTAAACTGAGTAAACACTAAAAGGGCTTCTGTTAAAAGTGATGGTTCCAGTTGTTCAGAAAATATTGCTGGTGACTCTCACCCCTCTCCTGATCAACTTCTGGAGTGGAAATTAGAAAACCTTTCTTGAGGAGACCTTTCCAGCTAACATTGCAGTTACCTCATCTTCTCCTTTTCCCCATTAAACCTCCCATTCAAACGCAAAGCACACACTTCTCCAGAGGAAAAGATGATTTCCTAGGGCCAGGTGGGTTTTTTTCTTAGCACTTGAATCCAACTGAGTAACAAAGGGAAGAATAACACACTTCAAGCCTTTGAATCATCCATTTTGCAGAGCCCTCCAGCTGTCGGGGGGGGGCTGTCAGCACACGCTGGCTGAGTTCACCCATCACAAACTCCTCATCCCACGGCACATTTGTTCAAATGAAAGGTGCCTCTTGCAGAGTAAATCTCAAGGAATGTATTGCCATTAACTGCAACCATTGTTGGTGCCTCTGACTGAAAATCCTTCGGAAATTTCTTGTTAAGGGATGTGCTTCTGTGGCAGAGGACAGGGAGCAATTGTGTGCAGGATTTGTATGGCTTCAGTCTGCTGGGAAGCATTGATAGACATGAACTGAAGTGGATTGGAGAAATATCCCTGTGAAAACTTCTGTTAATTTTATAATAGCATGCTCCAGCAGCGAGGCAGGAAGGAAAGCTTCACTAATGGCTGTAATGTGGGTTATTCTGCTTGACTTGATGTCTCAGATCAAGCTGACATGTCCATCTAAAGCCATCTGTGACAGGCTTCTTATAAAGGAAACTATCCACATCTAGATGTTGGAGTTTGAAAGGACCACCAAACTTTGTAAAAAAAAAACCCAAAGTACAGATGCTTACAAAAGGTAAAGTTCTCTGAAAACACCTTTATCTGCCTTTAGGATTAAAGGTGAGATTAACATCTCCAGGTGCAACAATATTTTCATAGAGAATCCAGACTCACCCAGCTCACAGGTTTCTAGGCAAACTTCCCACAAACTGATTTTAAATGCACAAACAAACAAATAAACAAACAAACATTGATGGGTTTTTGCAAAATATTACTATGGTGATTAATTTCCTATCATCCTGAGTTTATTCCTGAGAGCAGAGCATTGCAATTTAAGTTTTGGAGAGCTGGGCAGGACTCACAGAAACAGTGGAAATGAGACAAACTCTTTGCTGTGGTTTCAGTGCTCAGATAATTACAAATATATCTGAATATATAATATTCAGATATATATGTAATATACACATTATATATATGTATGATATATAATACATATA